>JAATLQ010027391.1:189657-211319 GCA_013421005.1 Heliconius erato x Heliconius himera
AATGTAAAAGAGGAAATACTAATCCACGTGACAGGATAACGATTAATATATTATTAACAAACTTATAAAATTCTCTTTTTTATTACTTTTCTACCCTAGTAGTCAAGATTTATAAACGTTTAACGTTTACTAAATTATAAAATTGTTATTAAATTATACTATAAAAATATATATATATTTAGTTAGTTTTATGCACTTTTATCACGCACTTCATTAAATATCTGGATTCTAGAGCGCCCTCACAATTTTTTTTATCCAAAACTATTGCACATGGTTTAGAAGTAATTATTTTTAAAATATAAAACAAGAGGACTCGGTGATATAAAATAAGTGTACAACATCTTAGTGGCAAAGATTTTATATAACGTTCGACGTGGCGCAAAGGCACAAAGTTTAAAATCGACTGGTTGTGGGTTCGATCCCCACTCGATGAAGGGAAAAAAATATTTACATATAATCAATATTTATTTATATATATTTTAATTTCTTCGCTCTGGTGTCTAGATAAAGCGCGGTGAGTTCCGCCACTCAACACGCAATGCCTCCATAACTTCACGGAAAGTGGGGAACGGAGTGTCTTACCACTAGGTTCCCTCTGCATACATATACAGCGATACAGTGATACAGCGTGAAGCTGTTTTTATTTTTCATTTTTATAAATAACATAGCTTAGTGAATCGAATGTAGTAGGTTTGATGTTGATCGTGATAGCGATATCCTAAATAATTTCCTCTTCTTAGTTTAGGTCAGGTGAACGATAAATTATAAAGTTAATATAAATCTATAGAACATTTAAATAAATAAAAATACTCAGTTTTCACTGAAGTTTTAATTTTCATTTTTTACACTATAAAACTCCCATTCAAAAAATGTAATTGCTCCAGGTTTTTGTTACCATGATCGACACTGTATTTTAGATAATATGATACTGATGTCTGTTTTTTTTTTATTTATTATTTATTAATTAGTTTTTTTGTCGTTGCGAAAAACTGTGTGTATAAAATGGTACTTCTCTAATGATAACGAAAATAACGTTTTGTTTAAGAAATTACATTAAAATGTCTTAATATAAAATATTTATATTTTACAATATATTAATATATTATTAAAAATTAAAAAAATAATAATCAGCTTCACGCTGTATCCTGCACACAGCAGGGTAGGCAGAAGGAACCGATAGTGTTAAGACGCTCAATTCTGGAGGCATTGAGTGGCGGAACCCAACGTAGAGCGAAGAAATGAAAATATAAATATAAATAAATATATTATTTCTTCGAGTGGGTACCTTCGGGTGTGGTAACCCATAACCAGTCGATTTTACCAGTTACATTTTGAGCCCCTGTACCACGGCTGGCCTAATAATAATAATAATAATAATATATTATTGCCTAAAGTTAATTTTTATTTTACAACTCACCGCTTTACGCCCATATAGCAGAGTATGCAAAGGAAGCAAAAAAACAGAGGGAACCTGGTTAAGGGATTCCGGTGCTCACTTGCTGTTAAATTTCTGAGACTTGCGTGTTAAGAGGCAGAACTTAAAGATGCCCTTTGTCTACCATGGCGGGGAATTGAAAATAATTTATATACTTTTTTTAGAAAACATAAAAATTTGAACGTAGCGGGATTTGAACCCACGGTCTTTGGAAACCGTCCAAGCGCTCTGACCAACAAATGACTTAGTTGGTTAAAAAAATAATTTAAATGTAATCAAAATTCTTCACATTGGAATTCGAACCTGTGTACACTTAGATATTGTTCCACGACACGACGACGATTTTTATGTTTTTATCGTTTCCTAAGTGATGTTTTATGTTACAGTGGCCCAGTCAGAAGACTCACCAGTCGCGATGAAACTCAAAAAAATATGCCTTAAGACGCCTATAGGCGAGGAACAAGCGGCACAGGCTGTTCTCGACCCTGCGATAGGTAAGCATAATTTTTAAATAAGTTTCGCTTAAGTATACAATAACCATTTTTATTGAGACCACTACGGAGTTTTTTCTTCGATTAAAACTGAGAAAAAACTTGATTTTTTGCAAAGGAATGATGAAAAGCTTAGCTGAAATCCGTGTGTTCGGGTTTCTTTAGAACTTTGTGTACGATATTATGTAGTATTTGGTTTGCAACTAATTTGAGGCCAGTCGTGGCGCAAGGGCACAAAGTGTGACTGTAAACGCAGCAGGTTGTGGGTTCGATTCCCACTCAAAGAGTGGAGTCGAGAAATATATAATATTTTAATTTTCCTACTCTGGAAACGAGGCGACCGGCGGCGGGATCAGAAGTACAGTCTACACAGTCTTAATGGGAACGGAGTGTCTTAACTCTAGGTTCCTTCCGCCTACCTTGCGTCATGCAGAGTATAGAGCGTGAAGCTGGAAAAATCTATACAGAATAAAGTATACAAAAAACAAGAACGTTTGTAGATATTCGACTGTAGATATTTTTCTTCAGCTGCACACAGCAGGATAGGCATAGGGAACCTAGTGTTAAGACACTCCGTTCCCCACTTTTTGTTGATTTTTTTAGGCATTGCGTGTTGAGTGGCAGAACTCCATGCCCCGCTTAGCCTCGACACCAGAGCATATAAATTTAAGTAAATATTTCATCTCCTCGAGTGGGGATCGAACCCACAACCAGTCGGTTTTACAGTCACGCTTCGTGCCGCTGCGCCACGACTGGCCTCTTGAAAAAAAAAAGAAATTGCTTCAGCCAACTAATAACATGCAGTGTGGCTTCAAACGTTGCGAGTCGCGTCTGACCAATGTGTCCGCTATCAATTGATTGAGCTGTGCTTTTATTTCCCTCCGCAGTCGGAAGGTTGTGACGTCACCAGTTTAATTGCGGTGACTTGGGTAGTAAAACAATATTTATATTTCACTCTCCACTAACTTGCTTTTTATTAATGTTTTATCGATTTTGTTAATACTATACGAGGTCAATGATATATATATAATAATATACTCACGTCACGTCGTTTATATCAGAATTTAAGCTTTCATTTTTGTGTAGTACAATGTATTAGAAGCTATTTTAGACTACAGTATTGTTTTTCCATAAATTCTAATATAAGAAATGTTTTTGTTATTCAATTATTTTTTTTTAAATAACATAATTTTGTATAGCTGTATGTATATACGTATGTATGTATGTATGTATTTATGTATGTGTATAGAGTTGAGGACTATGTGTGCATACATTACACACAATCGTGAGCAAGTCGTTAATGTTAAAACGTAAATCCGTTGTGCGCTACGCGAGAGGAATAACCTATAATTAGATGCGCGTACACCAATACCTCGACTATATAGAACTCGGAACACGCTCACTTCGTCCGCATTATTATTTCATATTGGGCAGCCTCTAATATAATATATACAGCTTCACGCTGTATCCCGCACACAGCAGGGTAGGCAGAGGGAACCTAGTGTTAAGACACTCCGTTCCCCACTTTCTGCAGAATTCTGGAGACATTGCGTGTTGAGTGGCTCAATGCCGCGCTTAGCCTCGACACCAGAGCGAAGAAATGGAAATATACATTTAAGTAAATATTTCATCTCCTCGAGTCGGGATCGAACCCACAACCAGTCGGTTTTACAGTCACACTTCGTGCCGCTGCGCCACGACTGGCCTCGATATTTGTTATTATATCTAAATTTGTTATTATATATAATATTTGTTATTATATCTAAATACAATTTCTAAGGTATATAGGTAACATAATATGGTTATAACATAAACATATTATATTGTATATTCGGAAGCTATCGATTAGTAAATCGATGGTACCAAGGTAAAGTATCGAAAGTGATGTTTTGATTGCTCTTTGCAGCTATTAAAATGTATAATTTTAATGAGATGTTATCAAAATTATAAAAAAAATGTGCGTTTTTGTAACGTGAACGTGTGTGTAACCGAAAACTGACCTTATAACTAGTTGAAAAAACAAAAAAAGGAACTTGAAATTTTTATTTTTTTTCTAGAAAGTATCTTTCTAGGTAGTAACCGTCGAAATTATCTCACTCTTCTAATGTATCAGACAATATGATATTGATTGTTGAGAACGGTCCACATTAGCTAAACAAAATGTCTGCATCGTATAACGCAAAGCTCCATGTCGTCGTAATATTTGGCATTCCCTCTTCTCGACCTTCACTTTAAAAGTTGAAAGTGCAATTCTAAAATCACAATATTTGATACACCAATACATATTTCATATAAATATAAGAATATATATTATATATTTTAACCATGTCATGTGATGTTTGAACAGCACTCATCAACAGTTTGAAAAGAGAAAACTCTGGATCTTATTAAGAGTTGTGGTTGGTAGTTAGTCTTGGTTGGGTTAGCTCTTCTTTTTTTTTGTTGGCTCGTTGCTGTAACCCTACAACATGTGACGTATAGTATCTGGTGGCTGCGTTTGGTAGAGTTGCTTGGAAATGTATGTAAATAGTTATATGAAAGTGATAACTGAACAGACATGCTAGTACATCATAAATCTAATATTTTTTTTTTAGTGTAGTTGAAACCAGTAGGATGCCCTGCGTCTCTACCTCCTACTTTAGTATTGTTCTTGGATACAATGGCTGTCATGAGATTGTTTTTTTCCTCATATGTTGTAATAGTTGTAACGGGCGTCTGTCCGCTGCACGATGCACGGCGGGCACGTCTCCGGCGTGCGTGCCCGGTGCAACTCTTCTCCACCGGCGGTAATTTGATTGGACCCGAGCTGTCACCTATGCGCCGCAGTCGCCCGGCCGTCGCTCGCCGGCTATCGATTAGAGACCTCCCCCCCCGCCGCCCCCCCGGCCGCCCCACGCCACCCGCGAACCGGATCTCGTCACGCCGCCATTGTGTACCGCGACGCTTAAACGCATTCGTTTCTCCCGATGCGAAAACGACGCATTCCTTCCGCGCGCCCTCCCCGCCCTCCCGGCGACCACTCCGCGCCGCGGCCGCCTCGCAGGACTGCGGCGATCCTCTCATTACATATTTACAGTTTTACCTCACCCATTCTTGTCGACGGATGGTTGATTACCGTCGCACACACACCATACTGTCCCTCTTAAGAGTTATATTCTTTTTTTTTTTTTTTAAAGTGTTATTCTACACTTAAGAAAGATTTTATTGATACTTTTCTAAATAAGTTATATTCTTGATAAGAAATGGTAATGTCAGCCACTTGTATATGTAAAGACATGAGAGACATGTTTGTGTAAATTAAAAAAATAGCAAAACAATTGGCTATACCACATTCAGCATATCACAGACTATGAATTATTTTTTATTAAATTATAATAAATAAGAATAATATTTCTTATAAAAGGTTACAGCATTCGCAATTAAAATTTGTAATTAAGAACCTCAATGTACCTAAATGTTTAAGTATTCAAACTAATTATATAATCTACTATAAAGAGTTTTATAATCTGGCGTTGGATTTCAAAATATTTGATTCCAAGGTCCCGACGTAAAGCCTGTGACATCCACAGTGAAACTGTTGTGTGGCCATTAAAGCCGCGACCGCTAGGCGCGACGCTATCCATATATATAAAAAATATAGTTAGTCTGTTTAAAAATATAGTGGAATAAAGTTGTAATATTAAGATACATTTCCAAATTAGCTTTTTTTTTTTCTTTTAACATTTATTCATAACTAATCTGTAACATGTTCCTATGCTTGTGAACTGTAATTATCTTCATAAAGTCAAACTTCATTATGAAAATAAATAACAAAAATTATAAATATCTATCATAATAGAGCAATCGTGAAGAGTTTAGTTTAGAAACTAAAGAAAATAGTTATGGGTCCAAATATGATTTGAAGATAAAAATCTTTTAAAATTAATATTAGGTTAGTTTCCACGGAGTTTTTGCTTTTAAAGTAGCCCCTACTTTTGCCACCAATTTACATTGTCTTCACGCATTTCCTGTATGTATCGCAACAAAATTATCAGACACTGTGCAAAAATCTTACGATTAGCTTTTGCTTTTTTTTTGTATCCCGCAAATAATAGAATAGACAGAAGGAACCAGAGAACCCAGTGTTAAGACACTACGCTCTCTACTTTCCACGGAATTCTCTCGATATCTTGTATTGACAGGCGGATCTCAACGCCGCGCTTGAGGAAATGAAAGATTTAATATTTCATTCCCTCGAGTGAGAATCGTCCCACAGGCGTCGTGGCTATAGTAAAACGCTTGCCACGAGTTCCTCAAACGCTTGCTTTTGATTAACATAAAACAAATCCAATATATCCCGCGCGGTTCTTGCTACATTTTTGTTTATTCGAAAAGATATTTTGGTTTTTCTAAAATTGGTATAACAAAATAGAATATATTCAAAGATTTAATTTTAAAACTGAAAACATGAAAAAACTATGGAAAAGAAAACAATTAAAAAAAACGTATGTATGAATAATGCGGCTACAATTGTATAAGGCTTAAATTAAAAATTATATAAACAAAGCAATTTTTTGAACTTTTAAAACCACATTAAAAGAAAGTAGGTATATTAAACAAAACCAGCCAAAAGTAGTTTTAAAAATGTGAAGATCACATGAAGTTAATGAATTTGAAACACAAAAACATAAAATATGTGTGCAGCCTAAATAGCCTGCAGGGGTATTCATGCTTTTGTTTATGCTGTTCATTTGGTATTACAATACCATAAATGCCGTGAACACATATATACATATATCTGTATGTATATATATAGATATATACTAAAATGTTAGTAGTTACATATGTACGTAAACAGAAACAAATAATGCATGTTTTGTAATTATTGAACAAAAGAGATCGCTGACTGTTTGTTGTTTTTAAGTTGAACAACCTTTGGGCTTAGTTTAGAGTTTAGTATATTGCAGTAGTCTTATGGAAAATATTATATAATTTTGAAAAAAAAACAAGTGACATGTGCTATAGAGCTATAAATTGTATGAAATACCATAATATCATCACCTAAGATATGTGTAACTGCTAAGCTTCATAAGTATACAAGTATTACAAGTGGTTCAAATTCTGTTTATTAGTTTAGAACAGATCTCGACCTGCTTGCTATTCAAAGATGTCCTTATGTCAAAAGACCAATCTTTCTATTGAGAAAGTAGTTGATAAAAATTATGGATACTTTATAGTAATGTGGAGCATGTATTGATTGTACGTTAATTAAATTACAAAGTCTTTATAAATGGTAAATAAAAAAAAATTAGCTTCACGCTGTATTCCGCACACAGCAGGGCAGACAGAGGGAACCTAGTGTTAATACACTCCGTTCCCCAGTGTCTGCCGAATTCTAGAGGCATTGCGTGTTGAGTGGCAGAACTCAACGCCGCGCTTACGCTTACGCTCGACACCAGAGCGAAGAAATGGAAATATAAATTTAAGTAAATATTTCATCTCCTCGAGTGGGGATCGAACCCACAATCAGTCGGTTTTACAGTCACACTTCTTGCCGCTGCGCCACGACTGGCCTCTGGCCAGCAGTGTCATTTAGGGGTACAGTAAATGATCCTGCTTTATACTACTATCGGGCAAACTAAAAAATATTAATCATATTTCGGGGATAGCAGAGTATCTTAATACTAGACTCCTCTACATGCGGAATAAAAATAAAGAAAAAGATATATTTAAGTTAAAAAATTATAAATGCGTCAATACTTTCAAATCCACTGTTTGTTCATTATACGGCATCATACGTCTTAGCTATATATAATATTTTTGAAGTTAAATTCTCCTCAAAACATTTTTGATACAGCGTTCCACTTGATAAAGAGCGTTCTACTAGGTTTTCATACGTTCTTGCATTTATAAGACCTTATAAGCCGGCCTTTCATACTGATCCTAGTTTTAGGGATAAAAATGTTTATGTTGGCAAAAAAATTACATGATCGTTTATTACGACTAAATACTTAAATAAAATAATAAAAATAAATCAACTTTACGATGTGTTCAATCTATTCATGGGCGTAGGAAAGGGGGGAGCCGGGTGGGCCGTGCCCACCCCAGAAATTTTATTTACATATTTAAATTTGATCCGAAACATTAAAAAAAACACTTAGTTACACGAACATATCTGTTCAAAACTAAAGTCCAGGCCCCTCTCCCCCAGAAAATATCTCTAGATACGCTAATGAACCTAGTGTTAGGAACGTGATCCTGAACGGAACGTGAACCTGATTTTTTTAATTTTTATTAAATTTTTTATAATTTATATATAATATTTTATTAAATTAATATTATGGTATGAAATAAGACCCATAAAGATTACCAATCATGCCAATAGTAAATCAGTAAAATAGAAGGAATTCTTGCAATACTTTGAACAGTGGTTGATATCAGCAAAATTTGCAAGTAAACCGATTTCCGGTCTTTCGCGGGAATAAGAGTAGTCTTCCTTTCTTTCCGCCTCCGCGACCGAAACAAATATACCTCTGAACTTTTGTTTATAAAATAAAAAAGATTTTACTTAATATTTAAAACATATGCATAATATTGTAAAAAATAAAATTCATTGTTTTCTCTATTGTTTAATTTTGTTACAAAATTCTATTAAATAACTAAAAATTATAAAAAATTAAGACTATTATTGAATTTGATAAAAATTGAGATGCTTCTTAAAAATTTTTATTTAAAAAAAATGTGCATTACAAATTAATGTGATTTCTTTGAAATTCTTATTTTATTAAACTCTTCTTGGATTTCTTAATAATTGACCTTTCAGTGATAACGGTAAATACTAGAGGTAATTTAAAATTCAAGAAAATACAATCAGACTACAAGTTACTGGTTTAGAATGGCAAACACTTTAATGATATGACATACATATATGTAGTTATTATACGTATACTTTTATAGCGCACTCATCTTTTTTTTTTATTAATATTTGAGACCATAGTGGTATTGTGGGAATTGGGACTTGTATGTATATCCGATTATTGTCATCGCTCAACGCGCGTTGTCTCGAATCTGGCCGGAGAGAGGAGAACGCGGAGTGTCTTGATATTAAAATTTCACTGCTTGTCAAGCTATATGCAGAATAAAGTGTAAAAAAACTTCCAAAAGACATAAGGTCTAACAATAGTTAACTCATGATTATTATTATTGAACGCGATGGTCGTACATCTAAATTTTATTCGAAAATATACTGTTTCGCCTAACTTAAAGTTTTACTTAGCATGGTAGAGTACTACACATCGCGCAATGTCATTTTGAAGTGGAGAAAAGAGAGACTTATCACTGCCCTTTTTAACTAATTTGCATAATGTGAGAGATGTGTCAATATATTTCTGTAACCTTGATAAAATTATTTTATTCATCTCCAAATCGTACACAAAAACGTAGCTAATGTTTAATCATTTTATTTTTCGCTCTGGTGTCGAGTCAAAGCGCGACGTTGTGTTCCGTCACTCAACACGTAATGCCTCTAGAAATCAGCGGAAAATGGAGAACGGCGTGTCTCAACACTATGTTCGCCCAGAACGCTATAAGTAATGAATAACAACAAGGCCAATCGTGGCGCAGTGGCACAAAGTGTGACCTTAAAACCGACTGGTTGTGGGTTCGATCCCCACTCGAGAAGATGAAATATTTACTTAAATTTATATTTCCATTTCTTCGCTCTGGTGTCGAGGCAAAGCGTGGCGTTGAGTCCTGTCACTCAATACGCAATGCCTCCAGAATTCGGCAGAAAGTGAGGAACGGACTATCTTAACACTAGGTTCCCTCTGCCTGCCATGCTGTATGCGGGATACAGCGTGAAGCTGTTTTTTTTTTAACAACAACACCACTAGGTTCCCTCTGCCTACCCAGCTGTGTGTGGGATACAGCGTGACACTAAAAAAAAGATTAAAAAAAAAGAAATGATTGTTGACTAAAGTATCTTGCCACAAGGTATAAATGTATTAGATTGTGCGTTATATAATAATTTATATTGTAGGAAGTCATTGTGCCACTCATCTCATCCTGTGGCCTATAAAGATAATTTATGACTGACTAACTAGCAATATAGCGAATTGTTAGTAATAGATATTTCTTTTTGT
Organism: Heliconius erato x Heliconius himera; assembly: GCA_013421005.1. Lineage (NCBI taxonomy): Eukaryota > Metazoa > Arthropoda > Insecta > Lepidoptera > Nymphalidae > Heliconius > Heliconius erato x Heliconius himera. Next base: position 199,704 of record JAATLQ010027391.1, read on the forward strand.
GTATATTTTTGTTGGTTTTTTTTATATATGTATATTATTATTTGTATTTTAATATAATGTATTAGTCATCAGTAAGTTTTTTTTTTTGCGTGGACTTTAAGGCATTTCCGATTTTTCCATGCCGTAAGATTTTTGAGATTCTTTTCTTAGTGCTCCCTTAAACTTCTTCACTTTGTTACATGTTAAATTCATCATCATCATCATCTTTCTAAACGGTAGCTTTGACTATGAAATGTCTATCACTCGCTCAGCAACAGATTTTTTTTGTATATATATATATATATATATATATATATAAATAAAGTTGTGAAAGACAATTGTTTTTGTTACAAAGATACGCGGCGAAAAATAATAAAAATCTTACAGGTAGGTTCTCGAAGTTTAACTGCAGCCCCTTCATCTACAAATTGGTCCTTGAAGCTCCGGCATTTCTTGGCGTTTTTACAGGGGATAGCCAGATTATGTTTGAAGATTTGGCTCTCTCATCTAGTTATCGTTGATACCTATAATTCAATATCTACATTTTGTATGTAAATATGAAGATTTTTCTATAGCAGTAATGTAATATTAACGTGAAAATAGGTAATTTTATAAAGAAAAATAAAAAAAGAAATACATTGATTTTCTTATTTATATTTATTTATATTTTCATTTCTTCGCTCTGGTGTCGAAGCAAAGCGCAGCGTTGAGTTCCGCCACTCAGCACGCAATGCCTCCAGAATTCGGCGGAAAGTGGGGAGAATCTCAAAACTAGGTTCCCTCTGCCTACCCTGCTGTGTGCGGAACACAGCGTAAAGCTGATTAGATTTTTTTATTTTCATTCCTAAAAATCGCTTTTTTAAGATTAAGATGATTTATGGCACTCGAAAAGTATATATTATTTTTGATATACTATTTTTAAACAACTTATACACTTCTTATATTTGGCCACAGTAAATAGAACAAAAGTAGTCATTTGAATATCAATTATACATAATTCATTATAATTATTAAGAATATGTTACGTGTTGGATGTCTCGTTTTGAATAACAGATTCATATTGATACAAATGTTAATTTATATATGTTTTATTTAGTAGTGAATGTCGTTGACCCCTACTAAAATAGCAGAGGCGTCGCGGTTTAACACTAGGTACCTACACCTCAGCGGTCGCGCGCATGCCTGTTTCTAAGGTCGCGCCCGCCGCTACCTTCCGATAGAGATGATTTCAATTAAAATGGCATTCGGTTTCAAATGGAAAATAGAGAATTGTTATATTACGTTCATACGTCCGTTAGTATATTCATCTGTTGATGGTGATGATGATGAGCCCAGGTTAGAGGCTGCGGCCACATCTTACCCGTGGCCGCTGTTGTCACTGCGGTGTTTCGCGGGCGGGCAGATTTATTTGGACGTACCCCCTTCGAAGGGGGAGGGGTCGGGCGCGCCACCCACCGCGCCACCTCCACACATTTGACTGGATCAATAAGTAAGCAAAGGATGCCCGAGCAGAAAAACCATACACCCAACCACCCCAAGGGGGCACACGTAACCGACCCCCCCTCCCCCCTCCACTAGTAGGGGGGGGGGCTCCACAGATTGCCATTTTCTCTTTGCCTACGCTTTAATTAGTTGCGTAGTGACGCGTGTGTATCCATAATCCGAAGTTATTAAAATTGCCAAAAGAATTTTGTAAATGTGGCATAAAGAATGCCGAATTTAATTATAATTTATCAACTAAGAATTCAATATGAAACATTATATTATAGTCGAAAAGAAATACTGTATATACATATTATGTTCTCCATCCGTACCCTATATAAAACAAATATAAATAAAAAAAATTAATCAGCTTTACGCTGTAACCTGCGCACAGCTGGGTAGGCAGATGAAACCCAGTGTTAAGACATTCCGTTTCCCATTTTTCGCCCCATTCTGGAGGAGTTGCGTGGCGTGAGTGGCGGTATTCAACGTCGCCTCTTCACCAGAGCAAAGAAAATATAAATTTAAATATTTCATTTTATCGCATAGGGATCCAACCCACTACCAGTCGCGACAACAGTCACACACTTGTGCCCGTGCGCCACGACTGGCCTCGAAATTACAGACGAAAAGAAACTTATTCCTTGTAAATACATATTGTCTAAAAAATATATATTTCTGTTTTGTTATAAACTCACCATATTTATTGCTCAGGCTTCGAAATAAAGCTAAAATGACCCAATCTTGAATCTTCGGCGCTGACAATGCCACCATAGCGGAAAGATAAGATAAGAGAGTGATACACTGCGGCCCACCTGTGTTAGAACAAAGCTTGCCTATGTACTTTCTTGTTTGAAAATTTTGCTATGTTCATTACCGTGGCTAATCTAATATGGTCCTCATCATCCCCAGGTTCTCATGTGAAATGTAGTTTAAATATAGAAAAAGTCCAAATATTGACATTTGTAAAGGATTATTAAATTAAATTAAAATTAAATCAGCTTCACGCTGTATCCCGCAGACAGCAGGGTAGGCAGAGGGAACCTAGTGTTAAGACACTCTGCTCCCCACTTTCTGCCGAATTCTGGAGGCATTCCGTGTTGAGTGGCAGAACTCAAAGCCGCGCTTAGCCTCGACACCAAAGCGAAGAGATGAAGATATAAATTTAGGTAAATATTTTATCTCCTCGAATGGGGATCGAACCCACAACCAGTCGGTTTTACAGTCACATTTCGTGCCGCTGCGCCACGACTGCCGCAACTTAACATTTAAAATAAACGTTAGTAAAGTAAAAAGGTACCTATAATATGTAATTGTAGTACGTAAATATGTAGACAATAAATAATGTGTAATACTATATTAAAACTTGTAACACTATATTAGATACGTCGCCGAGGCGAAAGCATGCGGCTGTAAACGCGACGGTTGTAGGTTAGATTCTCGCTCGAGGAAATAAAGTATGTGATATCTTCACATCGTCGCTTTGGTAACTACGCAAAGCGCGGTGTTCCGTTCCGCCACTCAACACGCAGTGCCTCGAGAATTCGGCGAAAAATGGGAAACAAATTGTCTGAACACTAGGTTCCTTCTGTCTACCCTGCTGATATGCGAGAAACAGCGTGGAAATGAAAAGATAAAAAGATATGTTGCGACATATCTTAATAAACATAAAATGTCAAATCTCTTTGTTATTATAATACTTTAATATAATAAAACATAAAAAAACTCACCTGTAATCTACGAAAAAGCACCACAGATAGCAACTAACACAACTCATCTAGCAAAAAGTAGGTACCTACTTGCACGACGTAATATTTTATATTCATGAGTTACTCGGGACACCGGTGTCGTGATTCTGCATTCCGCTTGTTTGCTTGCTTGTTTCTAAGAATGTTTATCATTAAAACAGCATTTTGTGAATGCCGTTATCCTTATGTAATTTAAAAATCAACTAAAGATAATCAGCTTCCCGTTCTGTATCCCTCATATAGCTGGGTAGGCAGAGGGAACCTAGTTTTTAGATACTCCGTTCCCTACTTTCCGCCAAATTTTTTGTGGCATTGCGTGATGAGTGGCGGAACTAAAACCCTGACCACAGAGTGAACAAATGAAAATTGTAATTATTTAATTTCCTTGAATGGGAATTGAACCCACAATCTGTCACGTTTACAGCCACACGCTTGTGCCCCTGCGCCACGACTGGGCCTCTACCGTTTTGATAATAATGCAATACTAAAAATATGTATTTACAGGAAAAGGCCTCTGTATATCTATCTATCTATCAATGTATATAAAAATACATATTCCGATTTGCTTGAAAATTTCTTCACAATTTTCTTGGCGTAAATTTGGTGTTTTCACCAGTAAGACCAGGATAACGAGATGATCATATACGTTTCTTTCTTTTTTTTTTCTTAAGTTTTTGACCTTTCCTTTTAGGCTTTAAATATGTTGTCCACATTTATTAATATTTCTTTTTGAAAAATTCTACGAAAAAATTAAAATTTCCAACAAATCTTAAACTTTCCTATAACTTATTATACGTAGAATAAGAGTATTCTGCAGAAAGAGTTTGCTAAAAAGAGATATAAAATTAACTGGTCCTGCTTGTTGAACCATCGACTACAGCTTTTTATTACTTAAACGTTAAAGCTGATTTGTATTAGTAATTAATTTTAAAATAATAATATTTTAAAGGCCAGTCGTGGCGCAGCCGCACAAAGTGTGACTGTAAAACCGACTGGTTGTGGGTTCGATCCCCACTCGAGGAGATGAAATGTCATATTTATTCGGTTCTATTTTAGTACTTAATGTGATCGTGACTGACATTTCTATATTGTCCAGTGATCTTTACGGTTGTATAGATTGTATTTAAATGATCTTAAAAGAAATCAATGTGGTATTTATATAACTTTCTTTTTTATCTAGGCGTAACGTAGCGTGCAAAGAGTTTGTGTCAATAAATATAATACTTTCAAAATTTAAAAAAATATTTATTAAAAAATGCACAAAAACAAAATCAAAAATATTAAGTGTTAAAAATACTTTCTTAATAGAAGGTAAAATTTCAATTTCCAACGTTTCTTATTTTTTTTTAAATTTGCATTATTGTGTTTATTAGTTCGATGATGTCAATATCCAAAATGAAAATGAGCTGTATGTTTTTAATTTATTATATGAAAAATAAATTAATTAAAGAAAGTATATCATGTGCTGTTCCTGTCTTTTTAATGGCTGTATCCTTTTGTATGTTATTTTCTATACATCCTATTATAGTATTTATTAACATCGGTCATTTCTTAGGCTTATTATTTTTTAAAAAGATACTACCTAAATAATATTCGATACAAAAGATATAATAAACATTCAATGCGTTGATCTTAAAACGGAACAGATTTAAAGAGGAAAGACAAGCGGACTTTTTATATAGTTTATAGAGAATGTAAACAAAAACAAAACACGATAATCTTACTTTCTTAGACATAGAAAGTAAGGTTCACCTTATTGCAATATAGAATTGTCAACGGTGGTTCACGGTGTGTCCCACACGTAGCAGGGTACGCAGAGGGAACCTAGTGTTAAGACACTCCGCTCCCCAATTTCCGCCAAATTCCAGAGCCAGAATTCCAGAATTGCGTGTTGAGTGTCGTAAATCAACGCCGTTCAATGCCTCTAGATTTTGACGAATTATTTGTATTTTTCTTAAATCTTATTTAGAAAAAATTATAAATATCCAGATTCTACATTATAGCGTTTCAGCCAAGTATTGCCACCGGAATTAATGCGCCGCTTGCCTTAACATCCAATCTTTTTGTTCCCCTCCCCCTTTTCTACTAATGCCAATAATGGATGGCCTCACTGTACCCAATTCGAGCTAAATGGACGATGTTTGGCGATACATCTTTTACGTTTATTTTAACTGTTAGTTTGCTATCGATCGGGGTTTTTTTTTCTAATTATAGTTTTTTTTTTAATTATTTTTATCCTGTGTTCACTTAGAGCGCGTTATTTCGAACTGTACGCTTTACGTGATAGAGTGCTTATTTGTAAATGGCAACTTTTAATAAAAAATTAATTACAATATGTAATTGGTCGATCCCTAAGTTAGTGTTTGTACATATTTATTCAATATATTATATAGAATATATGTATATGTATATGGTATTAATGAGGTGTCTGCGTGAGACTGCGTGGTAATAATAAGTAGCCGGCGCTACCCCTCGACGCCCTCCCCCCACCCCTCAGACCGCACGCGCCGCGTCACCACACAAAAGCCATCTTAACTTAAACCGGTCCTCGATATAGCCAACTTTTAATTTAACATAATGAATGAAATATCATAATGACCTAGTTCGTACTTATAGATACCCACCAGGTAACTACGAAGTTATTAAAAAATTAATGGTACTTTATTCTAAACAAACATATTCTTTGTTTCGTATAAAATAAGACAATAAATTATATTAGAATAGGTCTCGACTCCGACCCGGGCTTTTATCATAAAACTGTATTTTTATATATGACTAATATCATATAGTTCAGGATCATTTTATATTAGATTTATATGTTATATATGAATTTTATTGTAATGTTCTTCTAGTACTCTTATCTATCCAGCATTTGATTCATATTGAAATTGTCTTTTTTTGTCCTAAGTTTTGTAATCTGTAAGTTAGATAAGTTTAATTCCAATATAATAAATATCCACGATTATACAAATGGACCGAGGCGGCGGACATGTTGTGATACGAGTGCGCGTGTCGTAATGGCGGCAGATCGGCGTATAAAAATTAATAAGCTGACGTGAGCGCGTTTCGCAACGCACCTGGCCTGCCGCCGCCGCCGCCGTCTGCTGGGCTGCTGTGCCAATACTTACACTTACAATTAATTCTTTAAATTCTCATGTGTTTTGTTGCCTTCTTTTTTCGTTTTGTCACGTTTGCTTCACGCTGTATCCCGCTGTATGAATGTAGCGGGGTAGGTAGAGACACTTAGTGCTAATACACTCTGTTCGCTATTTTCTGTCGATTTTCGAGGCATTGCTGAAACTTAACGTCGCGCTTTTACCTTCCTACCTAAAATATGAATAATTGATTCCTCCAAGTGGGGTCAAATCTACAACCGTAGCGTTACAGTCACAAGCTTCAACCCCTGCGCCACGATGACCTCTTCTCATCTCATTGCACCATTATCAACAATCGAATAAATTAATTCACAAAATTCTACTATTTCGTACCCTTTTGATGGGTTTAGTTACGTGTTTTATAATATCAACACCGGCCAATATCCCCATTTGGACGGTTCTATTTTGCAACGATTACGCTACTATATGTCGGTACGTTTCCATTAATGGCGTACATGATTCATAGAATTAGTAGGTACGTACATCTAACTATACCTAAGTGTTTCAATGTAGATCATTATTTTAAATGTAGTTGTATAAACAAATTTAAAATTTTATAGACAGATTTTTTTTTATATTTTCAAAGTGGAAGCGGGGTAGGCATAGGGAACCTAGTGTTAAAACACTCCGTTCCCCACTTTCCGCCGAATTCTGGAGGCATTGCGTGGTGAGTGCCGGAGCTCAACTCCGCGCTTTGTCTCGACACCAGAGCGAAGAAATGAAAATATTAATGTAAATAAATATTTCACTTCCTCGAGAGGGCATCGAATCCACAACCAGTCGATTTTACAGTCACACTTTGTGCCACTGCACCACTACTGGCCTCTAAATATGACAATATAAAGTATAAGATTTTATATTAATAACTAGTGTAATAACATATGTAAATTTGCTCACAGATACATATTTATACACAATTATACCAAAAGATTAACAAAATCATCAGTTCATTGAAACAAGACATTTGAGGTCTTCGATAGTTAAATAGAATCATGAAAAATAAATAATTTTTTGCTCTTGCTTGACATACTCGGAAATGTAAATGAAGAAGTAGTAATATGATAAAAATGCAAAAAATCGACATTTATTTATATGTTTTCAGAGAATTAGACACCTAACTTTATTCATCATTACGTATCTTCTCGCAACAAGAAAATATTTTATCAATCATCCAAAAATACTTTACCAATATGGTCGGCTTCACGCTGTATCCCGCACAGAGCAGGGTAGGCAAAGGGAACCTAATGTTAAGACACTCCGTACCCGTAGAAATGAAAATATAAATGTAAATAAATATTTCATTTCCTCGAGTGAGGATCGAACCCACAACCAGTCCATTTTACGGTCACACCTTGTGCCTCTGCGCCACACAATATGTTAGTAGTACCATAATATAATAATGTTAAATTCTATCTTTATATGATGCTTTTAATACGATATCTAAATGTGCAATTATTATACATTATAGTGGCGATGGAGGAAGAAACCACGGATCTCCCGGGCACAGACGGGCTAGCGCCGAAGCAGCGGCACCAGGCGAAGCACCGCGAGCTCTTCCTTTCCCGGCACGTGGAGACGCTGCCCGCCACGCACATACGCGGCAAGTGCACCGTCACACTCCTCAACGAGACAGAGTCGCTGCTCAGCTATCTCAATAAGGATGTGAGTATGTACCGCGCGAGGGAAGACACCAATGTTGGGCTTTATGTAGAACGTTTTTTTTTTTCAATTTTAGTTTAGCTTTTATAATTCAATATAAACTCTATGGCGTAAGTGAAAGGTCATATTTTTTTTTGTTTGATATAAATATTATTTTATTGTTATAATATACAACCTTGACATTTTAGAAATAGTAGTAAGATATGGGTGTTTTTGTTGAGTAAAATATTGTCTTGCTCGGCTGTGTTAACACTAGGTTCCTAGGTTCCCTTCCTATTCTGATACGTGCGGGTTAAAGCGATAAGCTGAAAAAAAAAAGTTTTGCATAAACATGTTGGAGTAGGACGTGTAGACAGTAGGATCTATTCCGACGCCTGGAAGGTGTTAGTTATTAAGGATGATTATACTTTCATAAAGCTAAATAAATTCAGTATTATGGAGCTACTATTGAAAGCTAAACGCAAGTAAGACAACTTCACTACTGTTTGAAAACGTGAAAATATATATAAAATTTTGAGGCAGACGTGGCGCAGCGGCACGAAGTGTGACTGTAAAACCGGCTGGTTGTGGGTTCGATCCCCACTCGAGGAGATGAAATATTTACTTAAATTTATATTTCCATTTCTTCGCTCTGGTGTCGAGGTTAAGTGCGGCGTTAAGTTCTGCCACTCAACTCGCAATGCCTCCGGAATTCCTCTGCCTACCCTGCTGTGTGCGGGATACAGCGTGAAGCTGATTTAATTTATATATATATATATATATATATATATATATATATAATTAAAATTGGTAAATGCTTAAACTAATATAATGACATACAGTAGTGTATTATACGTAATATGTATGTATTTACGTTTGTACGCGTCCGGCACGAATCGTAACTCCAATAATATTCCATCTACGCCAACTAATAAGGAAATGAGCATGCACTTGCCGACTATCTCGTATCGCTGTCCGAGCTTCCTGTTTGCTTTATTGCGAGCGCCATATAAAGATTGATATTGTATTTAATCATATTATTTAGTTATTATTGTCGAATATTTCGGGCCACGTTTCGGGCTCTTTGACGGACGGTTAAAAAAATTGAGAACTTTTAATACGACTTCACGTTATATCTCGCATATATCACTGGAGACAGAGGGAACCTAATGTTAAGACACTCCGTTCTGCCGAATTTTTCGAAGCATTGCGTGTTGAGTGGCGGAAATAACCGCCGGGATTTCGCCTTGATGCCAAAGCGAAAAAAGGAAAATATTAATAAATCATTCCCCCGAATGAGGATCGAACCCACAACCGCCGCGTTACAGTCACGCCCTCTTGCCCTTTATCTCAACGATAAATATTGTTTTTCTCTATTATAAATTATTGAACGCTCTAGCTAACATAAAATTATACTTTTTTTTTTCGTCATAGTCTAGTCTATTATGTAGGTCATTACTACACACTTCACTTGTCATATAGACGAGTTAGAGAATTTTTTACAATAGAATTTCTGTATTTTATATTTCAAATATAAATTTATATAAACGCATTTAGTAATACGATGTTAAATGTATAAAAACTCGAATTAAATCAAATCAGCTTCACGCTGTATCCCGCACACAGCGGGGTAGGCAGAGGGAACCTAGTGTTAAGACACTCCGTTCCCCACTTTCTGCCTAATTCTGGAAGCATTCAAATTCAAAATTATATAAAATTAAGGAAATATAAATTTAAGTAAATATTTCATCTCCTCGAGTGGGGATCGAACCCACAACCAGTCGGTTTTACAGTCACACTTTGTGCCGCTGCGCCACGACTGGCCTCTTGAATATTATAAATATGATGAATAAGTAATGCTTTCCGCGCCATGTAACTATTACTGTGGGAAAAATTATCTATATTGTTTTAAATATTAAATAGGCAAAAAAAAAGAATAAAAAGACATTGTCGATAGTTTATTTTTTTTTATTTTGCAATTCACATTTTATAATTTTATTTATTTTAAAGTCCTTCAACTCTCAACATGTTTTAGTTAAAACTCTCTATTTCTTTGTTTCAGGACGCATTTTTTTATTGTTTAGTATTTGATCCTTCACAAAAGACTTTATTAGCAGATAAGGGAGAAATCAAAGTTGGAAGTAGATATCAGACTGAAGTAACTAATTTATTAAAAGAAGGTAAGATTATTTTTTTTTTACATTTTTAAAGTTTAATTCCACATTTAGGAAAAAAAAATACTTATTAAGAAAACGTATGAAAATTTTAACGTAGCGGAATTTGAGTCCGGCTCTCCGAGAACGTATGGCTTAGTTGGTCAGACCGCTTGGACTTGGATTCCGAAAAGGCGCGGGGGACTTCAAATCCCGCAAAATTTTTATACGTTTTCTTAATAAGTATTTAAGCTAAGATAATTTTTTATTTTTTTATTATATAATAGTATGAACGTTAATTTATAACAATAGTACATATTAATTTGGCTATCATAACAATTGAGTTCAAAATACTGAGTTAAAAGAAATGTAAACAAAATTTATTAAGAAACTTTATTATGAACCAAAGCTCAATCAGCTTTGGTTTCTAATTAAAGCAATATGTACTTAAATTTTATAAAATCACTAAGTACTTGAATTGTATTTACTTTAATCATATTACCTCTTCATACTTTATAAAAATTATTTCGTCATGTCAATCTATCGTGACTTGTCATATTTTGTACTTTATCAATTTATGTTCTTTTTTCTAAATTTATAAATGAAAATTTAACTTTTTAGGCTTCAAGATAAACTTTGTTTTTTTAAATATATCCCTATGTGATCTATTTGTTGTAGAGGCTGTGCTGGTACAGTTACAGAGCATGTGACTAGACGCATGCGATTCGATACATATTCGGTGCAATAAATTATTTTATATTTTTATTTTCTCGCTCTGGTAACACGACAAAGTGGTGCAATGAGTTCCGCCAACACTCCAGCGAAATATCTCGAAAATTCGACGGTGCATAGGAATCGGTGTCTTAACTCTAGGTTCCCTCTGCCTACCGTGCAGTATATAATACGTGTACCGTGCGTTGCAGGCGAGGAGGACACCCGCGCTCGCAGCTCGCTGGAGACGCTGGTGTGGACGCCGGCGCACGGGCTGTCGGACCGCCAGATCGACCAGTTCCTGGTGGTGGCGCGCTCCGTGGGCACCTTCGCGCGCGCGCTGGACTGCTCCTCCAGCGTCAAGCAGCCCAGCCTGCACATGTCCGCCGCCGCCGCCAGCCGCGACATCACGCTGGTCAGTAGCCACTCCTAAAAGGAAGGAAAATATGAACAATATCACAGATATTTGAATATATATATTTTTTTGTTTCTTCTTCCTTACACTACAGACGTATGGTCCGTACCTTTTTTTATATATTCATTTCTTACTATATATTTATTTTTTAGGCATTACCTAGAACTAGACTTATGTTATTATATAGGGGAGAGGGGGGTAGCTTTGAACAGGGGCACCTTTGAAAATATGTGTTAACAGAGTTATTTTAAAAAGAAATTTTGGTAGATTTTTTTTGAGTAGTGGCAGCACTAATCTGCACACGTGTCACTTGTCACCGCTGATATATGAGAGCC
>JAATLQ010027392.1:0-22693 GCA_013421005.1 Heliconius erato x Heliconius himera
GATGCTAGTTTTTCGTTCGAAGAACTCAAAAATGTCTTAACGGATTTAAGAGATACTAGCCCAGGTGAGGATTGTATCTCTTACTCTTTTATTGCTAGACTAAATGAGAAGTCTAAGCTTCACTTTTTAAATTTGATCAATAACATATTTCAATCAGGTAACATTCCCGAGTCCTGGAAATCCCAAAATGTTATTCCCATCCTTAAACCTGGAAAATGTCCTTCTGATCCTAACTCATATCTGCCAATATGTATTTTAATTGCTATCTCTGACAAAACTATCAGTAATGTCAATGTCAAATGTCAATCAATTGCCAAATCATTAATGTCAAACACCTAGGTCAAATGTATTTAATATCGGATTATTTTGAAATCACGTAAGGAAGAAATACAAAAAAATAAATGAAAAGTACATTATTTTATAACTACAATTAAAGAAAATAATTTAAACGAAAAATTTTAAAGTTCTCTATATTTTATGGTTTACGCCGCTAAGAATCTAAAGTCGATTGAATCCCAAAACTTATTTCTAACTAGATTATTAGCAATTAAGTATTTAGTACACAATCGATATGTCTGAATCTAAAGATTTATCTTTTGCTGGAAATGATCCAGGTGCAGCAAAATATGGTAATTTTATAAATTATTATTCATTCCATAGTCCTAACGAAAGAATCCATAATTTGGATGCCAGAATGTTTCGATCAATGGAAAATAAAGAATCCATAGTTTGTCTAGACATAGGTTGTAATACTGGAGATTTAACAAAAGAGCTTTATATTTACTTAAAAGCAATTTTCACTAAATCAAAAATACAAATTTTAGCTATTGATATTGACTCAACTCTTATTGAACGAGCAAAAGAGCAAAATGATAACTCTAATATTTCATTTCTTTCTTCTGATATCACTACAAATAAAGAATGTGACATTATTAAAAGGTTTCCTAATAATTACTGCCAAGATAAATTTGATATAATTTTTTGTTTCTCTGTTACTATGTGGATACATATTAACAATGGTGATGAAGGCTTATTAAACTTTCTAAAATTTATTAGAGAAAACACAAAAATAATCATAATAGAACCACAGCCTTGGAAATGTTACAAGAATGCCCAAAGAAGAATGAAAAGATCAGGAAAACATTTTGAAATGTATAACACATTAAATATGAGGGATAACATAGATAATGTTATTGAAGAATATATAAGTGAAACTCATATAAAAGTTTATGAATCACCAGCATCATCTTGGAACAGAAAGATTTTGAGTTTTTTATTGAAATAAATTTATACAATGTAATTTGTAACTATCTATTAACACATCTGGTTTTGAATCATGTTGGTACTTCTTCTGTGCTTGATTCAAATTCCAGTTTCACGTCACCACCAAGCCCATCCACATCCATCTCGGTTTCTTGTGAGTTAAGCATATTAAGTGTGAGCTGTGAAGAAATAAGAAAATTTAGATATAAATTATCAATACTGTATTGATAAAAAATTTAATTGATTTTTGATTTAATTTTTTATCAATACTGTGTTGTACAATTATTACATAAAAGTTGTTATTATAAATGGTTTATATCATTTTTATAATCAAACATTTGGCTATTATTAATCTTCTTGTTTTTTAATTTTTATTTTTATATTCGAAATTCAGTCCCAAAGAACAGCAGAGTAAGGAAGGAAGCGAGGGAACCAAGAGTCCAAGACAGACCATTCCCCATTTCCTGACCAATTTTCCCAGTGTTATATGTTGAGCAGCTGAACTCAACTTCATTCATTGTCTTCAGAGTGAGGCTATGAATATTATTTTAATATTTTTTTCCCATAAAGTATTTGTTAACAGTCAAGAACATTAAAAAAATATCATGTGAAATTTTAATTAACTTACTTGACCTGAACCAGTGTTATTAAGAGATCCTAGTCTTTCTTCTTGAGTTTTCCTTTTGACCGGGGTTTTTGGTAGAGAACTGTAATATTTTAAATTAACTTTAAAGTTATTTGCTTTAGCCTTTACCTTATATTTAATAGTTATCAGATTTCAGTTAAACCTTATTAAAATAACCACAAGAAACTGTAATGTATTTAAGATTAAGTCCATTTCTATCATATTTATTGTTTATGCAAATAACAGCAAAGATTGATAATATAGTCAAATTTAAAATCATAATATACTTAAGACAAACTTAAAGATTTTTTAACAAAATTGAGGCACTATATTTTGCAAGCAATTTATAAAATGCAAAGAAAACATATAAATAAAGATACAGTGGTATGGTAAAAGTAAGGTGCATTGGCCCCGGCACCTGCTCAGTGAATATATTAAATGCTAAGAACTTTCATATCTACTTTTAATTATTTAAAAATTTACCTTGTTTGAGGTTCTGCCATTGGTTGTAGCATCATAGTCATTTCTGCTAACTTATTAAATGCTGCACCAGCTTCCGTAAATATTTCTCCAACCTGAAATTAAGTATGCTTTTATATTTATGAAACTAGCAATGGATAATTTAAATTATTATTATACAAGCAAACATATATTCACTTGTTTACCTTAGCTGCAGAGCTATTCATACTTCCTGCCTTACAATATTTTTATCCAAATATTTCTTACATTAAAATGTTTTCTTCTACGGTAAAAATGTTATATAGTTGTTATATCATAGCCAATTTAAGTTTTTTACTTCTATATATTTAAATTATGTTTGAATTTATAAAAACAATTCATTTAACAAAGGTTTATATAGAATATACATTAATTTGAAAAATGACATTGACGACGTCCGCCAAGCTCAATTTGCGATGGCATAAAGTTTTTTCTTTTTTAATAAAATTGATACCATATATTTCCATGTAATGAATTGAAGTAATATCATAGATGCCGTAACTACTAACTGTATTTTTTATTTATTAGTCAAAGTATAATGTTTGTCAAGCCTATCTGTAAAATTGTAAATATTTGCTATATTTAACCTGTGTACCCTATTTTAATTGACATTTGTTATAGTATTATTAATTTGACAGAAGCAAAAGTTATAAAAGAAATAAACGCACGTTGGTATAATTTAAAACTATTTTAATTATTGATTTATTTACTTTTGTAGTGTTTTTAAACTAAGAATCAATGGAAACTTTTTAAGACGACCCTTTTTAAGGTGATTGATTAATTAATACAATATCTCATTTCTTATTTTATATTTTTAACCATTGTTAATTTGAATAATAATTAAGAAAACATCGTAGAGTTATAAGTAAACTAATAAAAAAATAGGTCGTTAATATGTTGAATATCATTCAATTGCTCGATTAATACAAGAAATTTTTCAAATTCTTATAAATTAATTTTTATTCTCTCTAGCTCTAGTTACAGTAAAAAATATATACTAATTTTGTAGACATAATTTTGCACTTATCAATTAAATTGATATGTTTAAAAAATCGAATTTTTTTTTCTGTTAAATTCACTTAGTAGAACAAAAATTAAGAATGTTATTATTTAGTTAGTAATTATATTGGCCCATTTTTTACTTACAGGTGAAATTTATTGCCTTAAATTATTAAAGCATTTAAATTTATTTCATTGCACTTATTTCAGATTGACACAAAACATGACTAAGTATGTGCAAAATAGATATAATCAAAGGCACAGCCAAACTATGTGGAATCAAAATAAATGGCCTCAGAGAAATTATTTACAAAACAGACATAATGCTAGACCTGCATGGACATCTTCAATGTTTGATAACAATCTCAATTACTGGTGTGAAACATGTGATAAAGGATTTAAAACACCAGATCATCTTGAATTCCATATCAAATTGCATCAGGTAATACTATTAAAACAATTACACCAGAATAAAGTATACCATCTCGGAACGCCATATTAAAAGAAACCAAACCAAACCAAACCAAAGTATACCAAAAACGTAGTGTTTGGCGCTCCGTTCTCTCGGACTACCCTGCGAGAGATAAAGTGTTAAGTTAGTAGAAGTAGTAGTAAAGAATAAATAGTAATAATAAATTCAATATAATTCAATATGTATTAAGTTGTTTAAAGTATAAGTTTTTCTTATAAATTATATATTTGTTTGTCTACATGAACTTATTATGAAAAATTAGTATAAATTTCTATTAATATGAACTATTTATCCAAGAATAAGATATTGCATTCGTGAACCTTATTTCAAGACACACCATTCTCTACTTTTGTCTTGTTGTGTGGAACTTGATGCCACACTTTATTTGAAACAGAAACGTAACATTAAAATAATGTAAAGTAGAAGTTAAACCATTACCACCATCACCACCATCATGTTTTTAGCCTCTCTGTTCCACCAAACAATAGTAGCATAACTCAGGCCTTACTAATAACTTGTATAATAACTATGCATAACATCAACATTTTCAGAAATGTAACATAGATGGATGTCAATTTGTAGCACACCCAAAAGTGATCACTAAACATATACAAATGCAACATGCAACTGGCTTATTTAAAAAAATAGGCAGACTTAACAACCCTGAAGAGATTCAAAAGTGGAGAGATGAAAGAAAAAAGAAATATCCCACTAAAGCTAATGTAGAGAAAAAACAAGCAGAAATTAAAGAAAAAGAAAAAAGAGGGGAGAGGATGGGCTTAACACAAAGGAAGAAAAACATTGTAAATAAAAAAGGTAGGCAAAGAGAATCTAGTAATAAGATATTCCATCATCTGCTTTTCTGTTTTCAAGGGTGCATATTGAGTAGTTCACCTACAACCATCACCTTTGCAGTCACGTTGTCCCACTGCCCCACTATAGGCCCAAATACATTAAGACAAGTATATAAATATAAAAAATACATTTAACACAGCAAGCAGGATATTATAAACAATGATTGAGGTCCTCCACACATCACTCAATAAATACCTTGAGATTTTGACAATTTTACATTGTTACTTTTATGAAAACAAAAGTATTTTTGAGAGAAAATCCATTAATGGAGGCATTTTTCAATAAAAAAAACAGATTTTTTTTTGTCTCATTTTCTGTGCCTTTGTGCGCCCTAAGTTTTCCCAATTATATTTTAGAAAACTAAAAAAATATATAATATACAAACCTATTTTAAAATATTAAGCTTATAAAAAAATATATATTAAGCTTATAAAAATAATAAATAATCAATAAATTCACACCTTATACCTCTCAGGGCAGAATAAACAGAGAGGACCTAGTGTTAACAATACAGTCTATTTTTACCCTACTTTTTGGTAGGCATTCATACTGCCTGGACTTTAATTTTTATATTATATGTATGTAATTTTTGAATAATTTTGCATACTTATATAGAATGTTCTACTTAACAGATTTATATAAGAAAAGCAAAAGTTCTGCTTCTATCCTGAATAATAAAAGAACAGTAAATAATAGAAAAAGAACCATATCAGAACAGTCTAATAAAGAAAGGAAAACCAAGAAAATATGTAATGTAGTTCCTCCAGTGGAAGACACTAGACAACTTAAACCATTTAAAGGTATACAAGATTTATTAAATGAAGACAAAGTTGAAGATGATGAACAAGATATCCAAAATAATCTAATAGAAGATGAAGATTATAATTTTAATAATTGTGATCAAACTGGTGACAATCCAAAACCAAACCTATGTGGTGCTCTAACATCCCTAATGGGTAATTATGGATCCTCTGATGAAGATAATATTAAAGAAAATACCAATGAAGATAAAAAACTTGACACAAATAGCACTGCCAGTATTGGTTTCAAAATTTCTGTAAAACCAATTGAAAAATTAGTAGACTCAGATAAATTATTGCCAATACAGAGCCATAATAAAAGTGAAGATGACAGTGGACCAGAGGAATCACAAATTGTCAAAAACAATCTGGAGCCAAATGCAAGTATACCACCCAATAAAAATAAAAAAAAAATGGTCCATCAAAAACATACCATAAGAAGGGTGGCTAAATTAAGAAAAAAACTGCCTTCTACTCTCTTAGAAAAACTGTTGCATAGTGAAATACGACATGAAAGAAATGTAATTTTGCAATGTGTTAGATATGTAGTAGAAAATAAATTCTTCGAGAAATAAATTTTGTAATTGCTTATAAAAAATATTTTTATTTAAAAATGATACGTGTGAAAGAACGCCGCGCTTTGTGTCATCAGAATGAGAAAGTAATTTTATAAAATCAAATCAGCTTCACGCTGTATCCCGCACACAGCAGGGTAGGCAGAGGGAACCTAGTGTTAAGACACTCCATTTCCTACTTTCTGCCGAATTCTAGAGGCATTGCGTATTGAGTGGCATAACTCAACGTCGCGCTTAACCTCGACACCAGAGCGAAGAAATGGAAACATAAATTTAAGTAAATATTTCATCTCCTCGAGTAAGGATCGAACCCACAACCAGTCGGTTTTGCAGTCACACTTCGTGCCGCTGCGCCACGACTGGCTTCAAGTAAGTAATTTTATCCTTTGCGATTATTCGCATATCTTGGAAGCTAGTGCATCTGCAATTGCAAAGTTTGTGTCGATGTTTTAGGAATAGGTACAGAAGCGGCGTTAGGGTAGGGCGAGGTTGGGCGACCGCCCAGGGCGCCGGATAAAGAGGGGCGCCGCAGATGTCCGTTTTCGTCCAGTGCCATTTTATGATTCTTTATAATTTGTTATTCCTATTTCCCTAATAGATTACTTGTTCAGCGAGGAATCTATTAGGAGGAGGCGAGGAGCCTACTTACTTGTAATATTCCCAAAATTTATAAAAATATTGTTACGTAGGCACCACTAGAACGTAGTGTTCAATATGTTTAATTTCTCTAATTTCTAATTTCTTTCTAATTTCTGGCGGAAAAGCAAAAGGATGTCCCGGAACTTAAAAATCCTGATTGGTTGTGTGATGTGGCTTTTTTAGTTAACGTTACAAATCATTTGAATGTCTTGAACACACGGCTTCAAGGCTACAATCATTTTCCGAATGATAAGAAAATGGCTGAAAAATTCAACAAAACGGCGATTAATTTCAGTTATTTAGAAAAGCTAGATGTTTTGATTCAATCTTTTCAAGACAGATTTTCGGAGTTTAAAAAGTGAAACCTCTATTGGACATATCCAGCAATCCTTTCACGATTTCAGTTGAAAATGCGCCAGAGTCAATGCATTTAGAAATT
This sequence comes from Heliconius erato x Heliconius himera, assembly GCA_013421005.1. Lineage (NCBI taxonomy): Eukaryota > Metazoa > Arthropoda > Insecta > Lepidoptera > Nymphalidae > Heliconius > Heliconius erato x Heliconius himera. Next base: position 7,166 of record JAATLQ010027392.1, read on the forward strand.
ATCGACATTCAAAACGACCAAGATGAAGAATACGCAACAAATTCAACGAGGGAGACTTGCTGAACTTTTACCTCTGCATCGATAAAAATATGTACACAAAGTTGCGCATAAACGCCCTAAAATGTGCCAGCTTATTTGGTTCTACCTATATATGTGAACAAACTTTTTCAATACTAAATAATAATAAAACAAAAAATCGAAACCGCCTTGCAAATGAAAATTTCGAAGCAGTTTTACGTGTTGCTACAAGTAAATTTTAGCCAAATATAAAAAAGATTGTAAGCATCATGCAGTGCCACGCTTCAAATTAATGAATTCTTTTTCAATTTGAATAAATTATTATCAATTCTTTATTGTCTTTAATTATTTATAATTCTGGCGGCCGGCCCGCCATCAGTTCATGATTTGCCCGAGTGGCTCCTAGTCTTAATAAGTCTGTGCAACCATACCATAAGTGAACGGACGCTTTTTTTAAACTAAACTAAACTAACTTCACGCTTTATCCCTAGCGGGGTAGTCAGAGAGAACGGAGCGCCAAACGCTACGGTCTCTACATACCTCCTTCGCCTCGTCCACTATCATGAACCTCTTCATACATGCCCTCCGGGGGGACCTCATGCTTTTTACGTGACCTTCCTCCAGTATCTTTGATACTGTGTTTTCAAAGGTCAATCGAGGTCTCCCCCTACCTCTCTTACCGCTCACTTTTCCATCATAAATCTTTTTTGCCATTCTTTCATCACTCATTCGTTCGACATGCTCAAACCAGCTGAGCACGTTCTTCTTCATTCTTACCGTGACATCCTCGCTAGTACCTGCCATTCTGTGTACCTCTTCATTGCGGATTCGATCAGCTAAGCTGACTCCGCATATCCTACGAAGAGATCACATCTCCATAGCATTCATCTTTCTTTCATTCTTCTTATGTAGTACCCACGTTTCGCTGTCGTATAACAAAGTCGGTACCCAAACTGCATTGTGTATGGCCAAACGCGCAGCTGTGCTGACGTTTCGCCGTCTCATCAATGCAGCTAAGGCTCCCTTAACCTTGTTACTACCTAAGCTAATCAAATTGATAGCCCTATGGCTTGCGTAGTCTATCTGTGAACCTTTGCCTTTATACAAAGGCACGATGACCGCACCTCGCCAATCGTTTTTTGCTTTAAATAATTATTCAATTGCTTTAAAATACAATAATCAGACGTTTAACGTTATATTGCGATGTTCTTGTTCGAACTGCAGAGTGGCATTAGTATTATTAAGTAAATCTCTATAATTACCAGATATAGATCTCAGTAAATACACAGAAATGTTGAAAAAATGCTGCACTTTGTGGAAGAATATAGAAATACATTTTATCTGCAAAAGAATTAGCTGAAGAACTACAAGTTGAAACTGAGTTTAGACCCATAAAAAGAATTCGATTTGTTAAGCGTCAAGCTGATGAAACTGCCCGCGACGAGCCTATTGTTTCTCCAGAAAAGAAATTTGAAGTAGAATTTTTCAACTCTCTCTTAGACACTACATTAATTTCAGTTAATAAAAGATTTGAACAGTTAAATGAGTACTCGAATTCTTGGTCTTTTTTGAACAACATCAAACAAATGTCTAAAAAACCCAACCTTGGTGATCTCCAATTAAAATTAACTGTGGATTCTAAATCAGATATAGATGGTTGTAGGTTGTGTGATGAACTCATTAGCCTGTAATTTTCTTGTCTGATCAGAATCAGGTTGCCCAGTGTGGAACCCCTACTTATGTTTAAAAATTTTATTAAAGATCGCAACTTGCAAGAGCCCTCTATGTATGGATAGTATTGCGAATATTATTAACTATACCTCTAACGGTTGCTAGTGGGGAAAGGAGTTTTTCTAAGCTGAAAGTGATAAAAACATATCTGCGATCGACAATCTATCAATCTAGATTGACAAACTTGGTAACTTTGTCAATTGAAAAAGAAAATGCTGAAAATTTAGATTTTGATTGCCTCATAAGAGACCTCATAAGACTTCGCCGATAGAAAGGCTAGAAAAGTTAAATTTTATTAATTTTTTTCCTCGCGTTAAGACGCTCCGTTCGCCACTTCCCGCTAAATTCTCTTAATACGACGCGTTGCCTCGACAAGAGAGCGAAGAAATTAAATATAAATTTAAATAAATATTTCCTTTTCTAGGGTGGGGGTCGAATCCAAAACCAGTCAATTTTACAGCACACTTATGCCCCTGCGCTACGACTGGTCTATATTAAATACTAGAGGGCGCGCGCGGCTTCGCCCGCTTATTAGGAGTGAATTCTAAAAAAACCACGAAACACGTGTTCAATAAAATATTTTTACCAGTCTGAATTTAAATTTTTATAAAAATCGGTGGCAATTTAAAGATTTTTCCATATAAACTTTCAACCCCTTATTTGAACCCTTAGGGGGTGAATTCTTAAAAACCATGAACATGAACACGTGTTCAATGAAATATTTTTAAGAAACTGAATTTCAAATTTTATAAAAATCGGTACAGATTAAAAATTTTTTCCATACAAACTTTCAACCCCTATTTCATCCCTTTAGGGTTAAAATTTTTCAAATTCCCTTCTTAGTGGATGTCCAGAATATGAAAATAAACATCTGCCCAAATTTCACGTTTCTACCATCAGCGGTTACGGCTCTGCGTGCGTCTTACCTCAGTCAATCAGCCCAAGTCCTTTTATATATATAGATATATATTTTTTTATAGATGGTTATTTCATTGTAGGTACCTATTTTCTTTTTTGTATGTAATTGCAGTTAGGGGGGCGCCGAATAAATCTCGCCCAGGGCGCTGGTAATGCTAAAACCGGCACTGAATAGGTATATATTAATAATATAAGTTAAGTGTAATGTTACATAGAAAATAAACATAATATTAGATTTATAACATACAAATCCAAAGTTCCTTTCTCCTTTTTTAGGGTGCCGTACTCCAAAGGACAGAAATAGAACCCTTATAACATTACATTGTTGACCGTCCGTCAAAATCATATATTTCAAGATCGTGTGAAGGTATTAATAAAGCTGAAATTAATATCAAATTTTGGTCTACGGTCCCTTGGAGCGCCATACAAATTAAGTTTCTAAGTAAACGTAATCAAAAAATACGAGTGCTTATGCATATGTATAGTACCCCCGTGTACATACAATGAAATTGTATGTACACGGGGGTGCCGAATCGCATTTGCCGATTTGAGGCCGTCGTGGCCCAGTGGCACAAGGGTGTGACTGAAACGCGATGGTTGTGGGCTCGATCCCCACTCTAGGAAATGAATTATTAATTCTTAATATCTTCATTTCTTTGTTCTCGCACCAAGGGAATGTCCGGCATTGAGCTCCGCCACTTAACATGCAATACCTCAAAAAATTCGGCGGAAAGTGGGGAACGGAACGTTTTATCACTACCTACCTGCCCCTGCCTACCCTGCTGTGTGCGGGATACAGCGTGAACCTGCAAAAGTTTTGTAGAATTTTCTGAATTCTAAAAAATAATAATAAAAAGTAGTTAAAAAAATCCTACAAAACCAATCTACACAAACATCGGCATTGGAAAAAAGGGGACAGGGTGGTCCATAGTATATAAAAAGTCCTTTACAACAGTATACATATTTATTGACCGACCAAGATTCGGTTTCGGCCAAAATACGTCACTCTGCTAATTATTGTAGTCCATGAGTTATAAAGTCAGTTATATTAATTCCAAATTATAAAAATGAAATTGTAGTTCTCATAGTTGACTATCTACGTCCCAAAACTACTTTAAGTTTGATTTGTTTGTAGTAACAATACAATTTTTTTATCGGATAGTCTCTATAGGTTTGGAGTTATTAGGGATAAGAGTGTGGTTAAATCTTGTCTTTTTATGACAGATATTAATTTAAAAGCCCATTTATTTGATACGCTATACTATATAAATTCAAAACTTATGTTATTTAAACAAAACTCGAATATTGACAAAAAGGAACCATTCAGAATATAAATGTTAAAAAAAAACCAAAAACAACAGCTTTATTAACAATACAGGTACGGACGATGAAAGTCTCTGATGCCTAACTCATAATAAAAAAATAAAAAATCTTATGTTATTTATTATATTTACGTTATTAAGTTTTATTTCAAGCTAAGCATAGAAAAATATTTTTAGAAGACGTTTAAAAATTATAAATATTTGAACGTAGATCGTAGACTCGAACCTGCGTCAATTGCAAACCGTCTAAACGCTTTCACCAATAACGCCCAATATATCTATCCAATCTCTAGATTGGATAGATATATGGAACAATCGAAAATTGACGTAGGAGATAGATTATTAATATTGGGCGTAAGCCGGAACGTTCTTATCAAGATTTCAATCCAACTTTCAAATTTTAATTATACGATTTTAAAATAAAGAGAACAGGTTTTAGGTAAAATCAATAAAGTCGCACTTCACGACCGCAAGGAACGATTTGTTGTTAATTTTAATTTAACAAATGCTAAGTTAGTATGGATCGAGTCGTTTAATATTTTTTTAATAATTAAGCACGTGCTGTTTATATATAGTTGTTGTGAGGGTCATCAAATTGCTTTATATATAATTGAGTTAGGAGTTAAAAAGTTATAATGAAAAAGTATTTTAATAATTTTGTTTTGTAAAATTTGGATATCAGCTAGTTTGAAGCATTTCCCCATATTTCTATTAAATAAAGCAGGTTAGACTTTAATAATAAATTGTAAATAATATAACGTACGTGACGCAGAATACACCGGGCGATACATCGAAGTGAGCCTGTGAGGGAGGATAATTTATTTCGTATGTGCTCGATTAGAACTTTCCAAGTTAGATAGCTATCAATCTAAAGGCCTAAATGAATAACTTAGTGTTACAACAAAAATCTTGTGAAAAATAACAAGATTTTTGTTGTAACACTAAGTTATCCATTTTTAGACATTTTTATATAGATTTATTTCAAACGAACGAACGAACGAACCGAATAATCTATGTATTTATTTGATATTTCTTTGAACTTTGAAGATCAAGTCGTAGTTTATCTCTGTTGAATTAATTACGACTTAAACTTAACTGTTAATTGTTATGATTTATGAAGGTATCTTTCAACAACAATTAAATTTTATTTACTTTATTGTTTGTAACAATAGTGCTTTAGAATTTCTATTTTCATCAACAAGCATATAACCAAGACGTTTCGAATGTCACTCTTTAGCCCAGAATCCTACCAGCGCGATTCAGAAAATGATGCTTTATGAACAGAGCCATCTATTGGGCTTAAAGTTAAACTAACTGTTCGGACAGTTAAAAAATAGTTTTCATGTTAAATTTTACTCAATATATAATTATAGTATAATTATACTAGTGTTGCCGATCGATAGTGGACCATCGATCGGAATTCGATATTCTATCGATAGTAGTCCGATAGAAGGACTATCGATATTAAAATCGATAGTATCGATTAAAGAGATAGTATCGAAACTATCGATAGTTCAAAAGGGTACAATACTATCGGACAAATTCAATACTATCGATATTATCGATAGTATCGTATCTCCAAATCAGAAAGACATCGATACTATCGATAGTATCGATAATATTGAATTTCTAGGAAACGATAATATCGACAGTATCGATAGTATCGATACTATCGATTATTGTGAACTATCGATTGCTTGCTAATTTGCGATAGTATTTCTTATTATTTTCATGTGTAGTAACCAATCATTATGATATTAGAAACATCTTAGTTGAAGTACGTAACTAATTGCTTATTCATACGTAATTATAAATATAATAAAAACATATTTTGTTCTTTTCATTTCATCTTGTAATTAAGCTTAAGAATCATACTCAATACTATCGTAAATTAGCATATAATCGATAGTGCAAAATAATCGATGGTATCGATACTATAGATTTTATCGATACTATTGTATCCTAGACATTTAATAGTATCGATACTATCGATTGTATTGATTAATTTCCGATTAGGAGATAAGATACTACAGATAGTATCGATAGTATTGCACTTAGCCGATTGTACTGTATTCTTCTAAACTATCGATAGAGTCGATAGTATCGATAAGATCGATACTATCGATTGTTGTATCGATCGCATAGGCTTTTTTAGATTAAAACTATCGATCGCGAAACTATCGATAATTTGGCAACACTAAATTATACTAATCGAAAATGACTTTTTAGTAAATACGTGCTATACAGTTAAAATACAAATTTATTACAATTACATATTTATTATAAGTATAGATTGCTACATAATTTTGCGGGCTAACTAATGCCTTGAGTTCATTCAAATTACTATAACTTTTTTAATGGACCGATTTTAATGAAATAAACTTTAAATGACATTGAGTTAAAACAAAGCAATTGTTGAAAGTTTTAAGTAAATCGGTTCAGTACTTTCGGAGATTAGCGAGGTTATACATACAAGAAATTACAAAATATTTTTTTGCTTTCTATTATTCTTTTTAAGTGTCCCTCTATCCATTTCAGTCAAAATTACTAAATGTAAAGACAAAATATTTTTACTGTTTTATTATATATAGAGATTACTTTCTTTAGGACCCATTTAAGTGAAATTCTTTTGAATTGTGAAGTTTAGATGCACAAAACGTAGGATTTTTTTACATTTGTATGTACTATTTTTATTACACATGGAAAAGATATAAGACATGCTCTTTGATTACAATGTAGGTTTTAAAAAGTATAAAAATAAAAATAATGTATTTTTTATATCAGTTTATTCAGGAGTTATAGCTTAAGACTGAGCAGCAGCTGGCGCGGCCGATGCGGCAGCCTCTTCCCGAATACGATCTTTCTTAAGGGTGCCCATGAAAGCAGCCTTATCAGCAGGTGTCTGGAAGCGACCATGTCCAAATTTGGATGATGTGTCAATGAACTTCAGATTGATCTTCTCAAGAGCTGCTCTCTTAGTGTGGACACGAAGGGACTGAAAATGGTCATTATTTATTAAATGAAAGCAAAAAAATATAAAAAAATGTTTAAAAAAAATTATGCAAATATAACTTTAAATATTGTAAAGAAACTTAAATACCTTTCTCAATGTGATGACACGTTTCTTAGGTCCCATACAACAACCCTTAATCATAACAAAGTCATTGTTTACTTCACCATAATGAGGGAAACCTCCCATGGGGGTGATGGACTTCTCAGACAAATCATATTCAGTGGAAGCATTGTTCTTGATAACTTTTCCATCCTTGGTATGAATTCCTAAAAGAAAAGATAATGTAAATAAATTTATGGCTTTTTAAATATTTGACTAGATCTCCCACAGGATTCTAGAAGTTTTATTGCTTTGAAGACTACAAAGTTGAAAACAGATTTTTTGCATAAACAGTTGTTGAGTTTCTTTCAGTTTTAAACATAATTAATAACACTTTTAAAGCTAATTTAATTAACTACTAGTGACACCACACATGACAATAACACAAAGCAATACTTGAAGCGGAATGTATACAGACAGGATAGAAACAGTGGTGTTTTATTTATATGCTTGTTGTCATAATTGTTTAGTTGTAACCACACACATACCAACTGTACCATACCCGTGATATTGAAATGTTCAGTGCCCTCACATTTTCTATTAGATTGGAGGATGAGGGGGCATTGTTCAGTTACATTATTAGCCAGAGTTGTGTGAATGAATACCTAATATATACATTTTGCAGTTTATATAATTTAACAATTACTGAATATCACAGCGAGACTAAGGGGGTTTTCTAAGGTCAGCAACATGAGTAAGAATCTTTCAAGCCAAATGTTGTCAGACAACTGAATAAGTATGGCAAATTGGAATGTTTAGATTATAGTATGTGACACACAAAACCCTCCTCTAATGCTGAAAAAATCAAAATTGACATCATGCTACACAAAGGAAGTCAATATGCAATATATTTTACCTTGGCCAATTCTGTAAATCTTCTTGTTCATTTCAGTTCTGTGATGGTAGCCCTTTTGACCAGCACGGGCAACAGTAAATGAAACTCTTGAAGGATGCCATGCTCCAATACAAGCAACTTTACGCAGACCCTTGTGTGTCTTACGTGGGAGCTTCTTGGTGTGCCAACGTGAAGTTACACCTGTAAAATTTAACAAAGAGATTCAATTATTTTTTATATTTTTTTTAAATCTTGTAATAGTACAGATTTTACATGCTATACTTTTGCTGCTTTTTAGTCCAGCCTTGACACACACAATGTTGCAAACATTATTCAATTAAAATTGACATCGAAATGTCATGTTTCTAAAGAGCTAATTTTTAAACCAGCTAACTCCATCTACATGATTTAGCAAGAGATAATGGAAATGTTATTTTCCACAGACTACTTATTAAAAATATATGTAATGTTAGTAGATAATATATTTAACTGCATATATATTCAACAATCATATTTTTTAAGTAGTCTGCAAAAAACAGTTGTCTTGCTAAATTTATAAAATTCACTAGTTAGCTGGTTTTCAAATTAAAGTATCAACTATTAATATACATTATCTATGGATAGAGTTTAATAGTAAAGAACAAGTCACACTCATTTGTGGAGGATAAATAATTACCTTTGTATCCCTTTCCTTTAGTTACACCAATACAATCAATCATCTCATCTTGTGCAAAGACTGAATCAACAGGGATAGGTTTTTCTAGATGTTCCCTCGCCCATTTTACTTTATCTTCAATATTTCCACCATTCACTTGAATCTCCATGATATGGGCCTTCTTTTGACGCTGCTTAAGAAGTTTCATTTGTGTGTGGGCAATAACCCTAATTACACTGCAGTAGCGAATCATCTTTTTGAAGTCCTTCTCAATGGACTTGCGACCAAGCTCATCCTGCCATTTCTTGCTTGATTTAGTAAAAGCCTTCTTCTTACACTTGTACCTATTCGAAGTAGAAGGTTAGGCAGCTGCAAGAAAAACCAAATGGCCTCATCGTCGAGCGGAGACCAAATGGTAACAATATGCAAATGCATATTTAGGTTTAGCTCTCATCTAAAGAGAGGAGAGATTCACATATGATTAGAAAATTAAATACTGTTATTTTCTACACATCAAATGGTCACTTAAAACTTATACACAAATTTATTTTGATCATACCAATTCTTGTAGAAGCGACGACGACAGTCCTCAGACATGTGCTCTGCCCAAACAGTAAGCAACGCACGAAGACCGTGGGGTGTCTCAATATAGCCGACAACACCGACACACACCATAGGAGGCGTTTCGATAACTGTAACAGCTTCCACGATCTCCTTCTTGTTGATTTCTGTAGAATAAATAAAAATTAAAGTCCCAATTATAAAATGTTGAAAAATTTTACAATATGGATATTTATAATTTCATTATATGAACATAACCAAAATATACTTACTTGAACCAGGACGGTCAGGTTCACGAACCACGTGGGTCATACCAGCTTTGTAACCAATGAAGGCAGTAAGATGCACCGGTTTACTGGCATCATCTTTAGGGAAAGCCTTCACTTTACCACGATGACGGCGGGACCTCTTCTTGGGATAGAATCCCATAGATCCATGACGAGGCGCCGAAAATTTCCTGTGCGACTAAAAAGGACAAATTCCTTTTAATATCATTCTATAATCACAACCACTTTTTACATTGAAATGTGTTAACTCAGTCCGCCCTAGTATCTTCATTTCATTTCAGGTTCTAACCGTATGAAATATGTGGTTTTTATCATCATTTAGTTTTACGATATCAAAATTATATAAAGTATATATTTGTAGAGTATTTTAAAAGTACTGCAAATAATCATTTAAAAAATAATAATACAGATTTTTGAGATGTTTTGAGATTTAATAAAGACCACACGTACCATGTCTGCCGACTATCGCAACAAAAATGGCCGAGTCAAAAGAAACAGATTCATAACGTCAATGTTACATATACGTTGAGGGTTAATTGTGTTACCAGCATAATAAATTAAATGCAATAAATAATGCAACGGCTTATTTCATTCTAGCATACAAATAAATCTACTGAGCGACTGTGTCAGACTTTTAATTTTAGTGTGTGTGGGGCCATATATTGAACAATATTATTGTCAATACAATATTGACAATAATCTTGTTCAATATATGGCCCCGCACACTATACAATATTTATGACAATATTTTATCGTAAAATCTGACGTAGTCGCTCAGTAGTTTTTATTTGTATACGTACGTGTTAAGTCTAAATTGGGTAGAAAGAAAAACTATTGCTTTATTTATTGTTAAATACAATGCATACTTACACAAAATGAAAATAAAAAAATATATATCAAAAACTGGAAAATTGAGTTTAATCATTTCAATATTATTAATGAACTACAACTAACAGAAATCATTCGTGGTCCAGGGGCACGAAGTGTAACTGTAAAGGTTGTGGGTCCTATCTTAGTCCCGCTCGAGAAAATGAAATATTTCATATTTTCATTTCTTTGTTCTGGTGTTGAGGAAAAGCGCAGCGTTGAGTTCCACCCTTAACACGCAATGTCTCCAGAATTCGGTGGAAAATGGGGAACATAGCTAAGGTATTGTTACCAACGGACCACTGATTAATACCACAGTGAAGAATGTTAGACCTTTTATTATGGTTATTAATGAAGTTATATCCTTAGGTTCCCTCTAACTACACTATTGTGTACGGCATACGTCGCAAAGTAGTAAATTAAAACTAATTTTACTCACAGAGGATGAATAATAAAAAAAAAGTAAATATCGAGCAATTTTTTTAACGTACTATTTTTCTCGATTTAATGAATAAAGTACGTATTGTCAGTAATATAGCGTGTGTGTGGCCGATTTTCAATATTATTATAGATTTCTAGAAATTCTGTTTTTGCCACGACAATATCGGGAGGAGGCAGGGTTATTATCATTAATATTGTCGTATACTGACGCGCTGTAATATTTTACTTGAAAATAAGACTTCAAAAGAGACGAACACTTCTGGTTTTTATTCAAGATAAACGACGAAAACAATGTTGATATTACTACTTCTTTATTAAAGAGCAGTTGTTTTAAACCATCCTCTATTTTTAAAATTAGCTTAACGCTGTATGCTGCACATTGCGGGATAGGCAGAGAGAACCCAATATTAAGACACTCCATTCCCTATTTTTCATCGAATTCTGGATTCATTACGTGTTGAGTGGCGGAACTCAACACTGCGCTTTGCCTCGACACGAGAGTGAAGAAATAAAAACATTTAATATTTCATATCCCCGAGCGGAAATCAAACCTGTCGCGTTTACAGAGTCACCTTTTGAACTCCTGGGCCACGTTTATTAATAGTATTGAAATGGTTAAACTAAGTTTTTTTTCTCATCCAGTCTTTGATCAATCTTTTTTTATAAGTAAGCTAAATACAATAACTAAAGCAACGGCTTTTGTCTTCCTATCCATTTTAGACTTAGCACGTTCGCATAAAAATAAAGCTACTGAACGACTGCATCAGATTTTTCGATGAAATATTGTCAATAATATTACGTAGTGTGCGTAATAATATTGCGTGAGTGCGGCGATACTTTGAGTTAATCTTAATATTAATAGTAGGAATGCTCGATGTTAGAAAACATAGAAGCGAAATCATCGATGTTTGATATAAGTCAAAAGAAAAATATCGATGTCAAAACATGATGATATTTTTGCACATATCGTCATCAAGAAATAAAACACTATAATATGATACGACATGTTAATTCAAACAAAAATCAAAAAAAGTTACTGAAAATTTAAAACATTAGGGCGTAAAACACATTATATATCCCAATACTTTTTGTCAATACTGTAGAAATAATAATTTTGAAATCATGTGTACGTGACTTAATATCCATTATGTGTCCCTGCTGACATCGATGTTACGAGGACGTTTTATTTAATGCATGTTTTATCTGCTAACATCGATATTCATCGAAAATCGATGATACTCGAGCATCCCTAATTATACTCTACATTCTTGATTCTATTCTAGTTTAAGAGTTACCTAATACCTAGTATTAGTATATGTTCCTTGCTACTAAATAATGAAGTAGTGTAGTCTTCGTTTTTTGATTTAATATATTAATACCCATTCATTTTTTATTTTTATTCTTATAATTTATTACTCAACGAACAATTTATAATTAACTAACGCGTTTGTGTGATATATTAAAATGGCTGGGCCTATTGAAAGGATTCAGGTATTAGATGACATTGAAAAAGACATAATAACATGTTTACAGTGTGCAGGTATATCTACATTTTTTAAAACATTTATTAAATTTTGCAAATCCACAATAAACTAATCGAAAGTGTTCATTTTTAGCTCAAGCTCTATTGGAATTGGGTAAAGAAAAATCAAGTCAAAAACAAGCAGAAAGCAACACTTCTCAATTTCTTAGAACATTGAGTCAAGTAGAATCCAAATTGAGTGATCAAATTAATTATTTAACACAAGTTTCTACAGGCCAACCACATGAAGGATCTGGATATGCATCACAAAAGGTTTTGCAAATGGCATGGCACAGACTTGAACATGTACGGTCATGGGTAAATGAATTAGAGAGGCATAAAGCATCACATTTGGCAGCTGTTAGCAGAACTCCAGTGAGTGTAACTAATGGTGGTATGACTTCATCTGGGACTAGCACCCAATGATTTTGGGATGATTTTTTATTACCATAAAACGTGACCCCCAATTTTTTTAAATTTAGTACTAGTTTTGTATGGAATAATAGTAATATAGTTTTTAAGTCCAAGCATAACAATATTTTTGAAGCATTAGCAGTTCATTATATTCAATTTGTTTATAATGGCCTTCCTTCCATTCCTTTTCCAACCTTCTATTGTTTCCAATCTTTTGCCACTATGAGTCAAAAGGGGGACATATGGGGGAAAAGGTTATACTGTATTTGTGTTATTTAACTGAGTTGTAGAATATAGAAAATAAGATATTTATGTTTTGATTCTAGATGATCATAAGTGTATTATTTGTTGTAATATATTTGTAATTAAAATACTAATAAGAATTATAAAGGAATTGGAAAAATAAAGAAGTTATCAGTAACAAAATTGTATTGTATTTAAAGAAAAGTTTACAATGAAATAGATTTATTTAGTGAGAAATGACTTAAGAAATTATAACACCAATATTTTAAGTAATTCTAGGGAAATTAAAGTTTGTTTCACACTTTACAATATGTTTGTCATGTCAAGTAATTTAATAAATTACAAAATAAAATATTATGCATGTTGCTTGGAGATGTGTTTATTTATAATAGCAACAGTTATCATCATGTGACATTATTAAGAAACTGATTAATAGTACATAAAACTTACTAAAATGCACATTTAAATTTTTAGTATGTACATAAAATGCATAATTTAAAAACCATTATATATAAATGCTTTATCAGCAACACTATACACCAATAAAACATTTTCTACTCCATTATACATACAATAAATAAATTAAACATATTCCTCACTATAAATAGTTTGTCCTTTGCTGAAACAATATAAACTTGGATGAGGATTGCATACACCAACAAAGGTTTTGCAATACTTAAATGAAAAATAAGTAAAGCTCAAAATAATGAAATATTTCTGAATAAGCTTCACATGAATGAATTCTTTGTCCTTTAGTCCTTCCATGATCATAAATGGAGAAGTCACTCCTCTTTTCAGCTTCGTTGATTAGCATTTGCCTTCCGGAATTTTTCTATATCATCCAAAGATCGTTTTGCTTTAGATGATATATCATCCATTGATCTTCTAGCTGTTGTTGTGATATCATCTAAGGACTTTTTTGTTTGTGACAGAAGCTCATCTGTACTCTTACATGCAGTATTAGCTAATTCTTTTATTTCAGAGTCTATCTTCCCTATTACCCATTCAATAGCTTGGCGTCCTTTGCCAGCATTTAATGAAATTTTGTTGGTCAGTAAATCTTCCATATAGCTGCTTAGTGGTACTCCCTGAAATAATTTCAAGTCATTTTATATTTTGCTTTAAACTCACAGTATCAAACCTGGTATATGCTGTAGTAGACCAAATAACAAGATTTATTGTTCAAGAAATTTTTCAAACATGCTCATTTAAATATAATGTTGCAGTTTGTTGTTCAGACCCAGGAAATGGAAAGAATTTAAATATAAATAAATTAAATTATTTTTAATATATATAATATAAGGGGAATGGCATTCATAACCATTCATTCATCAGTATGTACAGTCAAAAATTGTCTCTCTGATGAAGAACCATCTAAGTTATTCTTAGTTATTGTAAGTATTTTAGTCAATAAAATTTAGAACATAAAATATGTGGGTACAACAAACATTAATTAATACATTCAAGGGCAACTTAATTTAAGATTATTAGATATACAGCCAAATATTTTAAAAACTATATCTCTATGCAAAATAATTTATATTGTTTTGTTTTTAAAGTGGTACTTTCATACAATTAAAAATAGAATTATTAATTTCTCTTGTGACTATATCAAACTATAAATTACACCTCAGAATAAAGCAACAAAATTTATTGTTTATTATTGTTATAATTAAATAAATGTAAGGCATAAACTCTCATACATTTTTTTCTGGGTATGCAGGGGGTACCTATTATTAAATTGCCTTATTTTTAATACATTATGTGTGTTAAGCAGCAGAAACCTTGCTTTGTTTTGTAACCAGAGGTAACAAAAATAGGACTTAATTTATGAGGAATGTGGAGAATGAAGTGTTTAGACACAGTTCAAATGTGTAACTTTGATTTAAGCACACTCGAAATACCATAATAAAAGAACTGAAGTGAATAGAACTTTGATGTGTAAAAGCATGAATTTGAAACATAAAAATGCAAAATGGATGGAGGAAAATTTTAAGTGAAAAGTCAAATAAAACCAAACAAGTATGAATTTGAAGTTCATAATCTATATATTAAATAAATTTTATTGAATTGTTACTTACTTGTACAGTAACCACAGCTTCTTGCCTTAGAAGTGTCTTTGTAGGGTCAGATGGGTGAGGGGTGTATTTAACAGTTTCATCTACAGCAATATAGTGACAAAATGTTAAGTTACTCGTCTTCAGTGTCATTTGACGTTCATTGGGGTTCACTTCAGACTTTTCGCTAGCATAGCAAATCTTAGCTGTGCCAATAAGCTGAAATAAGTTAACAACATACCATAATTATTGTATTGTGCGTTCTATATAAAAAATATCAAAAAAATCTACACGTTACAAATTAATTAAATACTTACTGCTTGTGCCCATCTTGGAAAGAACCATTTAGAGCTGACTAGTCTGTGAGTATGTAAAACTCCATTTACAACTTTTCTGTCAACTACATCAATTCCTATAACTGCTGGATTCATAGGATTAGGATATTTCCTCCATGCTGCTTGAGCCACAGTTTCCCAAGGATGGCTGCAAAAATATCACAATTAGATGGAATTTAATTCAACATTAACGAACGAAGAATTGTTAAT
>JAATLQ010027392.1:22705-93127 GCA_013421005.1 Heliconius erato x Heliconius himera
AGTATATTTCTAATATAATAATGGTTTTCCCACTAATTTTATAAAATTTTATTTTAAGTTTACATTACGTTACAGCAAGCATATCTACACTCCCACACATCCAACTCGTGAAAGGAAAAGTGACCTTTGAAACGATTGACAAGTTGATTAGGAAGATAACATATTGGTAATTGCATACTTAAAAATTGTCTATGAACGTTAAATAAATTTGCTTATGTAGTATGAAAAAAACATCTAATGAATGTTAATATCGTAGTTAATTTTGTAATTTTTTAGCAAACCTAACATAGTTAAGTGAACGAGCCAAAATGAAATATTATTATTAGCTACAAAAATGTATATACATAATAATTCTAAATAAAAAAATCTAAATATTATGCGGATGGCTGTTCTACGCACTTTTGAATCGAATGATATGATGTATAGACAGTTCTGCTGAGAAGGAGACGGAACTCAACAGTTCCTATTTTCAATGTTAATGCCAGTTTGTGTAATATAATTTAAATATTACACAAACTGGATGCGATTCTGCATGACATTCAATAAATATTAATTCCATACATTTTTATCTGTAAATATTTTTGGACATCTTACTTTTCATTTTTGTAGTGGTAAACTAAGAATATATTGCGGAATTTTATTATGTACACCATGGAAGACCGTAAAGACCTCTGCCAGCCTTTCTGTGGACTGCAATATTTTATCTGCCATGTGCACGTCACGAGAGCGCATTGATAGGGCATACCATTAAGACTACGCGCACCAGTGCGTCCACCCGACTGGTGTGTCAAGTGGCGATGAAAGCTGCGTAGAGGGCTGCCACCCAACACGCCGTGTCCGGAACGACGGAAAGTAGAGGTCGGAGCTATAAGTAGCAAGCTACGTGAAATATAAGAGAAGGGATAGAACAGAAGATAAATGAATTATTAGATTTTATAGATGATAGGGATCTGGATGTTGTTTGTTTGACAGAAGCCAGCCTGACTAAAGAAGCCAGTAAAAGGGCCATGAAACTATTGATTTACTAAGCAGCCGGGTCGGCGTACCAGAGAACGAACGGGTCTGTCAAGTGTAGGTGTGGTATTGTCCTCTCGATATGTTAGTGCAGCTGTAGAATGTAAGGCGATCGACCCAAGATTGCTTTAATTTTTGTGCAATTAATGCTGGAAGTCAGGGGAGGTCCTAGCTGATTAGCGAGTCATGGTGCCTTTGTATAAAGGCAAAGGTTCACATGGGCTATCAATTCGATTAGCTTGGGATATTAATGTTTATGATACGTAGCGACAAGAATGCAAGTGGAAACCAATAGGATATTGTTGTAGGCCCAAGGAGACCTTAGACCTGGAAGAGAATATATGGATCAGGCCTTTTCCCTCCGCATGACCACGGGAAAATTCTTAAATTATTGTAAATTGTGAAAATAATGTTGATATTATTTCTTCCACGGAAAAGCAATATTTAATAGAATATATTAAAACATGGCAAACTTATCTAGAACTATAGGGATACATCTATTGAAGCATATCATGATAAAGTAAAAAATATTGTGCGCTAAAAAAGCTTCTCGATATTTACAAAAAAATCTAACCAAATAAGATATAATATTTTTTGAAAACGGGTATCTCTCATCCTCATGTAATTTTTCAAATCATTTTCTGTTAGTAAAGTTAGCTTCACGCTGTATCCTACATACAGCAGGATAGGCAGAGGAGACCGAGTGTTACACTCCGTTCCCCATTTTCCACCGAATTCTGAAGGCATTGTGTGTGGAGTCCGGGGACTCAACTCCGCGCTTTGTTTCAACACCAGAGCGAGGAATGAAAATATAAATTTAAATAAATATTTCATTTGTATTTGTATTATATTTTTTTCCTTGAGAATCGAATTCACAACCAGGCACGTTTACAGTTACACTTTGTGCCCCTGGGTCACGAATATTCCTCTGTTCTAATTCATTAATAATAATGAAATTCTTAAACTTAGTTTTTTTCTGATCTAGTCATAATAAAAAAAGATTTATCAAATCTTTTTTATTGCCTTTTTTTATAAGTAAGCTTAGTGCAATGACTAAAGCAACGGCTTATTTTATTCTACCTATTTTTTATTTAACACGAACGCATACAAATAAAGCTACTGAGCGATTGCGTCAGATTTTACTACGAAACATTGACAATTATATTGGGCCATATATTGAACAATATTATTGCCAACATAGTATTGTGGGAGTTTGACAAGCCTCGACAAGCGTGTAAACTAGGCATAAGTCAAAGTCATTATTCAATGTTCATATTTTTATATTTTTGTCATTTGTGTCATCCTGTCATCGGCAGCGGTTCAATAGTAACAAACTTCAAGCATGTTCTTCATCATTGTTTTTTTATAACTAACGTTAAACTTTAATTTGCTTATATTTGAAACTTAAATAAGTTTTGTTACATTAAACAATTATAATAAATTTTTAACCACCTTAAATAGGTAAGAAACTATAATCATGGTGTAACATCCTTTGATAAGATTAACAATTTAATAACGATTAAGATAAACAGTTTTTAATTATAAAACATCAACAAACCGTTCACTTATTTTCAGATTTTATTATAAAAAACTTAAAATGCCTTCTAATATTGAGGAAAGTTCTTTGAGATATCGGAGAGCACAGAGTGTTACGAAAGCAGAAGAAATAACAGAAAAAGAGAAAAAAGCAAGAAATTCTCAACTTGATAAACCGTAAGTAAACTGAACCAAATTAATTATAATACCATTAAATTATCATTTCATTTTTCATTCATTCTGATTATTATTTTTAAAGTATAACTTCTTTTAAAATAATAGAAAAAGAATGGAAGATGAAGCTTAGTAGTATTATTTATTTTATTCTGTGTGTGTAGTGTCTTAATGAGAATGGAGTGTGTTAACACTAGATTCCCAGGTTTCCTCTGCCTACCTGCTCTGTATTTGCTGTATGCAGTATGAAGCTAAATAAAATTTTTAGTCTTAATTTTGTTTTATTTTTTTAATTATAATGTACATACATTTTAGATGTCACAAGCCCAGAGATTCTTTATTTTCATGGAGTTCAGAGTTCACAAATTTTACTGGACTTGTCAATTGGGGTTTTTTGATGTTAACTATTGGAGGGCTTCGCCTCTGCCTTGAAAACTTTTTAAAGTAAGTTGCTAAACACAATTACTTGTGATAACCATATCATATTTGTACAGGTAAGTAGTTGCTGATAAAAATACTACTTAATTCAACACATTAATCAGTATGCTATTTTAAACATATTGAAATGACATTAATACAGTATAACTCATTTATGATTATACAAGGACCCAAACAAAAGTGCATCTTAAGCAAATAAACACTGCACAATAAGGAATTAAATTTATTATTTAATTCCTTATTGTGCAGTTCAGTGCAGCATTGTCTATATAATCATAGTGGTTATTATTTTGATGTGACAAAATTATTCTGTTAATAACTATTTTCATCATAATATAACTTTTAGAGTTAGAGATAGAGAATATAGTCAAAAATTATTAACTGCTGATAATTACTGAAAATCTAAAACAGTCGGAATTTACTCATCTTCATTTTAAATGCCATCACATAGTTCTCTATAGAAGAATGCCCAAAAAACACTGGCCACTGCCTTGGCTATTAAATTGAATTAATAATATGGGAAGTAAATAAAAACAAATATCAAATTGCAGGTACAGAGATAATTATGCAAGTTATACTGCAATTGTTTATACATATTAGTTTTTAGAGGCCAGTCATGGCACAGGGGTACAATGTGTGACTCTCCACTTGAGAAAATAAAATATTTATTTAAATTTATATTTTCATTTCTACACTCCCTCTAGGTTCCCTCTGCCTACCCTGCTGTGTGCGGGATAGCGTGAGCGTGAAGCTGATTTTTTATTTTATATTAGTTTTTAAGTTGTGGTTTAATTACAAAGTTTTCTTTTTTATTATAGATATGGTATAAGAGTGAACCCATTTGAATGGATTATTGTCCTCACTGGCTACAATGAAGGCTACAGTCATCAGTATCCCTCAGTTATTTTATTAATTTGTAAGTCATGTTATTTTTAATTATAAAAGTATATAAAAAAGTCAGGTTTCATAAAATTGATGAATTAAAATATCTGAGCCATGGTCCCAAAATTTTTAAAAAGTCATAATAGAATAGATAAAGTTGTAGGTACCATAACTATACCATTTTAAAAGCTGTTGTTGCACTTATAGCCTCTTATCTGTTGTTCCATGCAGTTTTGGCTAGCAGTGATTACCTAACCCATCAATCTAGCAGTGACTTAAAATAATTTGCCTTGTCTTCCCTACATTAAAAAAAATATTACTATAAATATTAAATACACAACACATTCACTTAACCCAGCCACAGCAATTCATCAATCATTCAAGTATAAATATCAAGCAAGGTTTTTTGACCCATCACTTTTTCAGATACTCCTAATAACATAATGTGGGCTCAACTTGACTTACACTTAATCTTAATTACACTATTATTACTTAATATTTTCTATATAAAATCTCTTAATGTGGACCATTTTGACTCACAGCATTACTATAACTACGTATAAATAACACTTACTTGTGACCCAAGTGCATCGTTAGGGACCTTTGGTGGCGTATAGAGTTGGCTCAGGCAGAAAACGCGATATTTCAAATGCTTTGAAAGAGAGATATGAAAACGTTTTGCAAGTGAGTCATTTTGACTCACATTATGTGCTTAGGGTTAAAAAATGAACATGATGCAACAGTCAAGTTAATAATAAAAAAAATGCTTTATTCAGTAATTAAATGTTACATATACACTCTAATTTAAATGAAATAAGGAAAATCAAGACAACAATTTAGTAGAGGTGAGCATTGGCAGCCGTACTAGTGTAAACTGTGTCACATCTTTGACTCTTAAGACACTGTTTCAATGACAAATGTGAAAATACTCATCAATTACATATAATTATGATGACATAAGCAAAAATAAGGCAACATAATATGTTTAAATTAATTATTCAAAAAGAAGAAATTGTTGTATGTTTTTTACTCTTTATTCCTTTTTTTTCAATAAGTATAAAATTTATTTAACTTCATCTCATCAAAGATTAGCAAATGTTCCATGCTATAAATTAAAATTATACAATATTAATTCTGTATATTGGCTAAATATCAAGTTATTTTATTATTGTTTATAACATTGATATGGTGTCAGAGTCAATATTTTTCCTGTATATCAAAAATGAAAACATACTTATTTATTGTACAAATGTTTTCACATAGATATAGAATATTATATTAATTTAGAATAATATTCTACAATAAAGCAATATGTCTACTTATTTTCCTTAATTCGATTATAACTAATTTTGCTGTTATTGCACTGATTTCGATAAATCTATCCTGAAATTACTTATATTGTAAAATTTTATCTTTAAACAAGTATTTATTTATATTTGATTATAAAATTAAGTTATGGGATCCACTTTAATAAACTTTTTCAATTGAAATGCTTAGAACTGAAATTGATAGATTCCTTTTCGTTTGCCGTGGTTCAAAAAAATGTTAGTTCACGTGGACCCAGGCTAGTGGCGGATAAAGAAGACCACAGAGAGCAAATGTGATAGAACGGATGTACACATAAAAAGGTTTCCTAATGTTAACTCTTAATTAGGCGCATGGGGTCAGGGCCACTTGAAATTCAAAAAATAATGGCTTACAGTCTTCAGAGCGTACTAACGCTCTTTCTAGCTTACTCACTCCCCGCGGGGTACGCAAATTAGTTGATCTCGGCTATGCCAAAAAAAATAGTTTAAAGGGAGGTTTACTGTTTTTTTTAAATATATTTTTAATGTCACAGTAAGTATTTGTTTCTTAAAGTTAAGTATATTAAAGAACTTTATTAATTACTATAGAAATCCATTAAGTTTTATTCCTTTTTGATACTCCTTTCCCAATGTTTTTGGGGTCATTTAAGACCTCATGCGCCTAATTGGGTGATTTTCTTAATGCGCTTAATTAAGGATTAAGAAAAAAGCTCTCTTTCGTGAAGCAATAGCTATTATACTTTATAAAAAAAACGGTAGTTCGTGTATTTCTTATGATTGTCCCCAACCTGTAAAACATACAAAGATGTTATATATTTTTTTCCAAGCCAAATATTTACTGACCGCCAAGCTGTTAACAAGTCAACCGAAAATATATATTTTTTTCAAAACCCTACGATAAAAGATGGTTTCTTTTAACAGAACCATAACTTTATAAATCTTCTGTAAAAAAAGATGGGAACACATTCTAAAATTGTAGATATGTTTACTATCTTCATTATACATACATAGTATTTTTTATGTGCCTTTTGTTTTAAACCAGACCATACCATAATCGAGAGAATTCTTATCTTTTTTCAGTTAGCGTAGTACCAGCGGTTATGAGTTTATTGATTGAAAAAGCGATAGCAGTTGTAAGTTAAATAACATATTCCTTTAGAATATTTATTGATCTCTTGATCTCTATACATAGGTAACTTTTTGAATATTTTACAGGAGATATTATCGCAGAAAATTGGAGTAATTCTGCAAATAATTAACTTACTTACTGAGATCGCTTTACCTGTTGTTGTATTGTACTTCAAGGGAGATGAATTTAGTTTTGGTATGTATAAAGATATTGAGTACTAAAGTATAAAATATAAATATATACCGTAACCGTCAAGACCACAAGAGGTCGTCAGTAATAGGAGGTGTGGCGCAGCGGTATAGTTGGCTATATCTGGCTTCGCTATTGTTGTGGGTTCGATTCCCATACGAGAATTAATTTCATTTCTCCGAACTGGTATGAAGAACATAAGCCCTTAACAATCAATGTTTCGAAAATTAAGCGGATACTGGGAACACTGTGAGATTAAATTAAATTAAATTAAATTAAAAATTAGCTTCACGCTGTATCCCGCACACAGCAGGGTAGGCAGAGGGAACCTAGTGTTAAGACACTCCGTTCCCCACTTTCTGCCGAATTTTGGAGGCATGCGTGTTGAGTGGCAGAACTCAACTCCGCGCTTAACCTCGACACCAGAGCGAAGAAAATGGAAATATAAATTTAATTAAATATTTCATCTCCTCGAGTGGGGATCGAACCCACAACCAGTCGGTTTTGCAGTCACACCTCGTGCCGCTGCGCCACGACCGGCCTCAAACTCGGCCACTGTGAGATAAATAACATAAAAAGCTAATAAACAATTTATAATGATGTACTCTGTGTTTCAGTGGGATCTTCAACAGTTTGTATGATATATTTGGTGCTATTTTTAAAACTGTGGAGCTACTGTCAAACAAACCACTGGTGTAGACGTGGGATGAGAAGCAAACAATACAAGAACTCATTGCGTCGTCAAAGTCTGTCTGCCCCGAATTGGAGTAAGTCTGTTATTTAGATGATATATTTTTTTATGGACATTGATGGATGTGTGAAGAGTACGTTACGGTCTAGCCTAACTTCAGGGCTGCTACGACTCTTCGACCTTACTGAAGTTATGGCTTTTCAAGAACACATTCCCGATAACAAAAATCTTCCTTATGCAGTATACAATATAGCTGATGTGATATTGAGTTGGCCGCGTCATATATATTTCTTTTTAGACAGTATGTATACATAGTGTTTTGTATGCTTATGATTAATTTACTCTTGTTAATAGTCTATTTTTGTACTAGGTAAATACATTTTTCATAAAGCTTAGATGTTATAAAATAAATAATAGAAATAGAAAGAGGATGTAATATTTAATAATTTTTTACAATGTAAAGTAAGCGACCATCGTGACACACCGTCTGACAGCACGAGGGGCGTTCAATAAATACTCGGTATCAGCATGAAAAAACACACAAATTAACCCAAAAATATTTTTATTTTTTATATAGTTCCCCGCAACTTCAATACATTTGTTACATCGTGATATTAACTCGTCGATTCTCTATAAAAAATACCTTTCCTCCTTGCTTGAAAAATGCAGATTTATTGCTGTTTTCAGCTCTTCAACATCGACATCGTTTTCCACGGAGATATTTTTTTAAATTTGGGAACAAATAATAATCACTAGGTGCCAAATATACACTATAGGTTCGGTGGTTGATCTTTTCAAAGCCACAATCTGAGCAGCAGCCTGGGAAACACGCGCCGTTTGAACCGGGGAGTTGTCGTGACGGAGCAACACACTGGCAGACAATTTTTTCCGTTTTTCTTTTTAATTTCTTTTAAATTACGCAAACTTGAAGCGTGGGATTTTGCGTTTCAACTTTCTTTTTATATTCAATCAACAAAATTCCGTTTGATTCTCAAATCATCGTAGTCATGATTTTTCAGCAGATAAAGTGACTTTAAATTTCTTTGGAGGGTCTGTACCCTTCTTGTGCCATTGCATGGACTCTTGCTTACTTTCAGCGACATAGTGATGAACCCATGTTTCATCTCCAGTAACAATAATACTCGGAGGATTTTGACCACGCAGCTCTAAAACTCCCTGCTACACTTGACTCGCTTTTTCTTCTGTGCTGTGGCGCTGTGAGCACTCTTTTGTCCCACGAGCCTTATACTGACTTTAGAAAGGTGAAGCCAGTCATGAAGGATATAGTGTGTATGGTACCGACAGAACGGTTAGTCATCTGCGCTATCATTTTAATTTCATTTGGGCATTTTCAAGCGCGGCGTGGAGTTCTGCCTCTCAACACGCAATGCCTCCAGAATTGAAGCTGATAATGATTAGAAATGTGTAAAATTTTATATTTATACCCTCAGATTATGTCATTAAAGAAATAATTAGACTAGTTACGAATGTACTTATAACTCATATAGATACCGAGAATACATTGAACGCCCCTCGTGCGACGATTGTATGTTTGATTCCCACTCTGGAGAAATTGTTTTCATTTACTCGTTCTGGTAACAAGACAAAGCGCGGCGTTAAGTTCCGACGTCTAACACGCATAATTTCTTAACACAAGTTTCCCTCCCCTAATCAGCTGTAAGCGGGGTCCAGATATAGATTGTATTTAAAACATCTTACAGAATCTTGAACAAATTAATTATATTTTCATAATGCGAAAGATTTTCTATGATACTAATAATGATGTTATCCTGATATACGATACCAGTAAAAAATAGATAACAATTTACTTTTAAAGAATAATCGCTTTGATTGATGTAGCTATATTGATAATAATTTATTTCGTCAGCGATTTAACACGATAATTACAAGTATAAAGTACAAAAGACATAATATAATTGTTCAAGAAAATCGATATTTAGAAAATGGTAACTCAAAAATTGTTGAATATAAGCAATTCCGGAATTGAAAAATAATCAATATGTTTGCCTACGTATTGACTTACATTTGTTTTTCAATAAATATAATAAATATCTTCGTACAGAGAAGTCTTTAAAATAAAACAAAAATAAAAAATAAATAAAATCTTTTAAAATGCACACATTAATTACCCAGGCCGTCGTGTCGCAGTGGCACAGGTTCGATCCCCACTCGAGGGAATTGATTATTATTCATTAATATTTTCATTTCTTCACTCTGGTAACAAGGCAAAGCGCGGCGTTGAGTTCCTGCGCAATGACATCCTCATCATCATTTTCTTTTGTTATTAGAGTTGTTATGTATAACATACTATTATTAGTATTTTAAACTGATTATTATAATTTAATGTTTAGATAAATATCACGTATATTTTCCAAGTTTCTGTAGTAACGAATTTTAATGAACTTATTTTTTTTTATTAAATACATATAATATTTTTTTTCATAAAATATAACTTTATTTATATTATTATTTTGAATTATAGTATCTAAGTAATTTGGTATAAATAATAACAGGGACATTATATTTACAGATGAACTAGTAAATGCGGAGCAAGATCGTAAGTTACATATATACCGCACTTAACGCTATATGCACTTAGTTTGTGTTTTATTAATATTTTATGATTAAATTTACTTATTTATTTATGATATTTCTATTTTTTAAAGCTTGGTTGTGGCTTATGTAAGTAACTATTGCTTTGATTTTTAGGTTGTATATAACATTTTTTTTTAAATGAAAAATATTTTGTTTTTTATTTCTGCTAAGTACTATGGGGATGTTAATCTTAATACTATGATGTTGTTTTTTTAGCTTCACGCTGTATCAAGCTAATAGCAGGTTAGGCAGAGATAATCTATAACACTTACTCATTCTTCAATTCAATTTTAATCTAAACGTCTCGCATTGTGTGAAGAGTGGCGGAACTCCACGCCGTGCTTTGTCTTTTTACCAGAGAGTTGAAACAAAAATAATTCACTACCCCAAGTGGGAATCGAACGTACAATCGTCGGGTAAAAAACTCTGCCGGTGCGTCTTCACGGTCTCAAACAGTTACTTATAATTTGTATAAACTGATCAGATCTGTAATGTATGACAGGCAACCAATAACATTATATATTAGCAGCAGTTATATATTTATGTGTTTTGTTGTCTAAGTATCTTTAGGGTATAGTCAATCTGAGTAACTTTGACAGATACCAGCGATATTTAACTCTATGTTTTAAAATTTACAACACAGTGCAAGAGTGTTTTTTTTTATTAGTGCTCCCATAGTACATTTTACCCATAAATATTAATATAAACCTTTAAAATACTTCAGTATCAAAATCATCTTATATCTTATCTTGTATCTGTGTCTTGTAGTCAGCCAAAGTTGCCCCCATCAAATGGGTAACTTTGACACACAAAGAACCATTCATAAAAAGAGAGTCATAGTAAATAGTATTATATCATACGGAAAAATTATCGAAATTAGTTCGAGATCCCTGTGTCAATGTTACCCAAAGAATGAAAGTTACCCAGATTGACTATATTCTAATAATTTTTATTGAAAAACAAAACTAGAAAAAATAATATTTTACGACGATTGATGATTATTATTATGATTAAAATTCGCATTAAATGTAGTGTATCTAATGAAATGTATTTGCTATAATTATTTTTTTTTGCATTTATTAGGTTGCATATTGTAGATTTGCACATACTAACGTATTTATGTTGTGAATTTTAATAATGTTTTCTTAATCTGAAATGACAAAAGTGGTAGTAAAGTGTTAAAAAATATTTTCGTGTTTATATAATTCAAAGTGTAAGACATATAAGCAAGCCAATTTTATATTTACAAATATATTTTTGTCTTATTGCCTTTTTTGGGTAAAATTTAATGCATTTTAACATTCAACATTTTATATAAACCTACAAAAATCCTTGGTGTCATTGTCTCCAGAATCCCATGAAGATGAAAAAAACGACATGGCCTCATCTGGTTTAGTGAAATATCCAGATAATTTAAACCTTAAAGATTTATTTTACTTTTTACTGGCACCCACCCTTTGCTACGAATTGAGTTTCCCACGCACTACCCGGTAAGATTCCTTTGTATGCACCTTTGTATGTACATATAATATATTTGTATTTGTATTTTTACAGGCATTTGTTAGAAATGTATTGTAATTTGTAATGTATTGATGTTACCCAATTTTTTGCTTTTTCGCATGATATTTTCGATGTAAGTTGACTTTAATATAATATGTATGTATATTTCACATGGCTCATATAAAAAAAAATTGTAATATGAAAAAAAAACTAAATTATACTCATATGCCACATATTGTTAATATTAATTGTATGGACATTAGTTATTCGAAAATAATTATTAAGTTATTAGTGTTGTACTGTTACTTGTTATTAAAGAAGTCTCTGATTAGAAATGGAGTTTCATCGGCCATATATGATGTCTGTAATTAATTCTATATAGGCAAAATAAAAATAATATTCGTTGTTTATCATTTTAGAATTAGAAAGCGATTCTTAATAAAGAGGATAGTGGAAGTAGTTTTTGGAATGAACTTAGTATTGTCATTGTTCCAACAATGGATGATACCCTCTGTAAGGAACTCTGTCGATCCGTTCTCACAGATGGACATCGTAAAGATGACTGAACGAATGTTGAAACTCGCTGTAAGTACCTTTTTGGCAGTATTATGTTCATTTTTCGTTTTCTGTTCTATAAAAATATATATAGAGGCCATTGTGAGTGACTCTGTTAGGAATTTTGTTGAATTATGACATATAAAAAAAATAAATCAGCTTCACGCTGTATCCCGCACACAGCAGGGTAGGCAGAGGAAACCTAGTGTTAAGACACTCCGTTCCCCACTTTCTGCCGAATTCTGGAGGCATTGCGTGTTGAGTGGCAGAACTCAAGGCCGCTCTTAACGTCGACACCAGAGCGAAGAAATGGAAATATAAATTTAAGTAAATATTTCATCTTCTCGAGTAGGGATCGAACCCTCTACCAGTTGGATTTACAGTCACACTTCGTGCCGTTGCGAGACGACTGGCCTTGAATGATGACGATTGTTTAATTCTTAGTTTCTTTGTATTTCTATTTGATTGAATTGCAATATTGTTAAATCAAGGTAGTTCCAAATTAAATAACCTCCAGACCATCCTACATTGTTTTGTTTTTGTATTTACCGCTTTTGATTTTTAACACTAGGGTTAGAAATCATACATATCATATTGCTCAAATAAGTGATAGTGTAAGAGAAACTCAAATAAGCGATTTTTAAAGAATTAACATTGATGTACAATTATGGACACAGTATTAATTAGTAAAAACATAGTTTACTTAATTTTTTTCGTTTATTTGTCAGTTATATAACTATATATAAACTTTATAATATTAAATTTGTACGTGTTTTAAAAATAAAAAAAAATTTCATATATTCCAGGTTCCCAACCATTTAATTTGGCTGTGCTTTTTCTACCTGAGCTTCCATTCGTTCCTTAACTTAATGGGCGAGTTAT
The DNA here is from genome assembly GCA_013421005.1 of Heliconius erato x Heliconius himera. Taxonomy (NCBI): domain Eukaryota; kingdom Metazoa; phylum Arthropoda; class Insecta; order Lepidoptera; family Nymphalidae; genus Heliconius; species Heliconius erato x Heliconius himera. Next base: position 35,619 of record JAATLQ010027392.1, read on the forward strand.
TGCACTTCGCTGATCGTAAGTTCTACGGTGATTGGTGGAATGCCAATAATATAGCCGTGTTTTGGAGTACTTGGAACTTGCCGGTCCACATGTGGGCGGTGCGCCATGTTTACATACCTATTACTGAGATGGGATATAAAAAGGCCTCCGCTAGTATAGTTGTCTTCTTCATATCAGCATTTTTCCACGAGTATTTGGTACGTATATCTTTTTACTTTTATTATAAGTACATAGCTTAACTTTTTTATGGGGAAGGCAGAGGGACCATAGTTCGTTTTCGGTTTTATAGTGATTTATATTGAATAGATTAACATGATGTAGTTTTATAGCCTTCTTTGTTAAATGAACCGTGCAACAAAATTAGTTTCCTAAATTAGTGCATTCAACAAACTTTTCAGTTTTATAAGCTTAGTATAGATTTTTTTCTGTATGTTGTGTTTTCATTTTTCTATACGTATTATAAACCTATTTAGATAGATGTCCATACTTATATTGTAAATTCGAAAGTAACTGTGTCTGTGACGCAGTCATGGCAAAACAGCTCATCCGATTGTGATAAAATTTCGTGTAGAGATACTTGAGGGTCTTGGGATGATCATAGGCTACTTTTTTCCTATTTGTAACATTGTCGATATATGTATACTAGTATATTAAAATATCGTTCTATTTGATATGAAATTTATTGTCTGACAATAACAACCTTCGCTAAGCAACAAGCATTTTCGTTGTTTTAAGAAAAGGTCGTCCTAAATGGGCTTCCTGGACGCTTACATGGCGTGCGCAGCCTCAACCTTATGGGACATATGGTGGTATTGGTATTCATCTTTATCAAAATACCTTTAATATTTCATCTAGATTGAAATTATACTTTACTGTAAATAAATTAGGAGATATCACTGATTCAAAATGACCAAGCCCACGAGCCGCACACTGCGGAGGCTTGGTTATGGAATGACCGACTCGAACAGGCAGATGACCGCTTTGTAAATTTTCATACATTTTCGATCTACTGATTACTAATCCTATTGAAAGCAGTCGTTGAGACTGCGCGGGTCCGCAAATTTTTTGTTACCGGTGCTTATAAATTATAATGTAAACCGATTAATCTAATTTAAATAATATATTTTTAATAACTGCATAGTAATCAATATCAATAACATCATGTTGTCTTACTTACTTACTTAACTTCACGCTTTATCCCTAGCGGGGTGGTCATAGAGAACAGAGCGACAAACGCTACGGTACATCATGTTATCAATGTTATTATTTAACAGATTGATAATTGATTGATTTAAACGCTTATGACTTATATTTTTTATAGCTTTACGCTGAGTCTTCTATATTGCAGGGTGTCAATATAAGACCTAGTATGAAAATACTCTATTCATTACTTTCCGTCTATTTTTCAAGACATTGCGTGCTAAGTGGCGGAACTTAACACCGCGTTTTTTTTTCTTACCAGACTGAGAAAATGACAATAGTTCATTGAACGTTGAACATCATGAAATTGACTCACAAATTTCGTTTACAATCTAATGCTGTATGTATATCATTTAGTTGGCATTTAATAAATTAATAAATTCCAGGTAAGTGTACCTCTCCAAATGTTCCGTGTCTGGGCGTTCTTGGGCATGATGGCTCAACCACCGTTGTCAGTGTTATCGCGGGCTGCCCAGCTGAAGCTCGGGCCTAGATGGGGGAACATCCTAGTGTGGAGCTCGCTGATACTGGGGCAGCCATTGGCCATCATGATGTATTATCACGATTATGCACTTGCTCATTTTACACCGGTGCCTGCTGTGTAATAAAATTATACTAGGAAAAAGAAACAATTATATATCTTGAAAAAAAAACTATATTGAATTTATAATGTATTGCAATTTGTCATTAACTAATTTATATTCTTATAGGAATGCAATAATTTAATTTTGATTATGCATATTATGTCTATTGTTGTTGAACATTTAATTAACAAAGGAAATTTTTACTTTAGTGTATGGCCAAAAAATATATTTTCTATGTGTTTTCAGTTAAATTAATTCATATATTTTTAGACACGCCTATTTAATGTGAAAGTAGAACGACTTGGACACCTAAGTTGCATTTATTAATATAAACTGCAAAGTTTTTGCTGTATAATATTTGTAATATTTTCAAATGAAATAAAATCAATGAAATGTTAATGAAATCAATAATATATATTTTTTTATTTCCAAAGAGATTTCATGACATTCGAAGTACAAATATTCAATGTATTTTATATGATAATATTTTTTAATTATTAAATCAATAAGTTCAAAATTACTGCCTCGGCTATAATTGTAATTGTAAAGACTGAGGAGAGGTGTTTTTATACAAATTTGAAACATTCATATATATTTTTACTAATAGAATGTAAGAGTTGATATTTTTATATTTCATTATATTATAAACTAGATATAGATCAAACGATGGAAATTACAAATATTTTTGTTGTCCTAATTTGAAGTAATTCTAAAAAAACAATTTGTTCACTTTACCAACGATACAAAAATAAATAATAAGAATTAATAGAAGTATCGTTTATTTTAGAGTCTTATATACTATGGCTAGGCTTGAAATTTGATTAAAAGTTTATGCTAACAATGAAACAAATTTCTTAATTTTTTGATGCTTATTATTGCGCTTGTTCTTTTTTTTTATTTATTATTACAATTATATTATTGATAATTAAATCATTATCATTATTATTACATTTATTGATTATTAAGTTGATAACTTACAATATAATATAAGTGCCTTGTAGTAGATAATAACTAATATGGGTATTAGAATCTAAGATCTACAAACGTTTTCATACAATAGCATGCCACTAACAAGCTACTTTTTTATAATGAATTTATAAAATGTGATATCTTGAGCAATATTTTTTTTATTATAATAGTTTGATTTTATATATTTTAATAAATGTTTTCTATAATAATATTGTTATATATGAATAAAATAATGTTTGCTATAATTATTGTTGTTTTATTAATTATTTATCATAGTTTATTTTATTATAATTTATAAACATTGCAATGTTCTAAATTATTTATCTATACATATACAATGTTTAAACAATCATATGTATAGATATATAATGTTTGAAATATTGTATATGTATAGACAGAGTGTTTTTGTCAGCACCACTTTTAATGAAACCACCTTACTCTATAAAAGCCTAATACAATAAAAAAACCCAAAAATGCAAAAATCATTTTTTTAAACAAAATAAATAATAAAATTATCGTTGTAAAATAAAACGCTATTTGTCAAGAAGTACGACCTCACACATAACCTATCAAAGGGAAACCGCCGCATACGCCTCATTCTGAAATCGAGTCGTAGGTATTGACGTCAAAGTTCAAAGTTGTTTAACTTTGAGTAGCATTTTTGTAGTAGTATGTGTTTACGTTATTGATATCTATACGTAACTGCGTCACACTAAATACAGGTATGGATAAACATTGTAAAATGAAAAAAAATCCTACGTCTAAGCTGTTGAAGTATCTTGATTAATTTCTTTAAAAATAAAACAAATTAAATCAGCTTCACGCTGTATCCCGCACACAGCATGGTAGGCAGAGGGAACCCAGTGTTAAGACACTCCCGTTCCCCACTTTCTGCCGAATTCTGGAGGCATTGCGTGTTGAGTGGCAGAAATCGACGCCGCGCTTAACCTCTACACCAGAGCGAAGAAATGGAAATATAAATTTAAGTAAATATTTCATCTCCTCGAGTGGGGATCAAATCCACAACCAGTTGGTTTTACAGTCACACCTCGTGCCGCTGCGCCACGACCGGCCTCAATTTCTCTAAATATGGGTTTAATGGTCAATGATCACCGTCGCCCATGATGTGTGCAACCCCAGAAGAGCTACCTGTCGCTGCCGGCTTTTACTACTTTAAAGGCCTTAAAGATGTCTTTTTCTACAGTACTTATGCTATATCGACTTAGAAAAACTGCCGCAGGTAGGCCATTCCACAGCTGCGTCGGCGAAAATTTGCGGCAGGTACCGGGTCAAAAAGTTTCCCAAAATACTCCCTATGGTACCTATGGTAGAGAACTAACAGCGAGGAGAAAGTCTTTATCGTGTCGTATCGTGTATGCGATCAAATAACTTAAGCTGATACTGAGGTGCATTAGCCCAAAGATAAGAACAATAATATAATATAATAATAATAATAATAATCTTTATTTCAGACTTTTTAAATCCATATAATTTTGTTAATATATATTTGCTTAACCTATGTTAGTAAACAATTATTATAATTTATTTATTTATTATTATATTACAATACTCCATGCCGAACCTTCCCCCTATAGCCTATACAGTCATAACACTGTACTGAGTATATGCCGAGCAGTACGGGGTACGGATGAGCAGTACGGAGTATTATGCCTGTATAGGTTTGTAGACCACAAAAAGCATCAATGAAAATCGTGTACTGTTCCGGATATGAAATCAGCAAAAGGTACAATAAGGAATAAGGATATATTTTGGTTGCCTACGTCTAAATGTTAGTGAGTTGTTAAATTCACCTAGAATTACTTAATTGGGACAAACCATTATCCATAGCAAATTCGAATGCAGTTCTCCTCGCGCGGTCAATCAATTATATCGTCGATAGACGATTATATGTGCTCCACTAGTTGATCCGTTTTTGAATTACCACTATAGGATTAAATGCATGCGTAGACTCGGATAAGATCGTCCGGCATGAAGCCAGATAGTTGACAGGTTGACAGCGACCATGGCATGTATAAAATTGTATAAACTTTGCAGGTATATAATTATGATCTAATTTGTAACGCAGATAGGCTGTGTCGCTTGTTCAGACAATCTGAGTCTCCGTCAGAAATAAGAAGGCCGGCTATCACTTTCTATGACGGTAGTGGACGGTATTCAGGTTGAAGTGTAGACTTCTGATATTACAAGAGTCCACGATAATCTTGGTAGGGATTGCCGTGCAGCGTATGCCTCGTTTGCCTTGTCCTAGTCAGGGAATTCTTCGGGTAGCCTGAGCTTATGATCTCGGGAAGCCATTCTCTAGCACCAGAGGTGCTGGTACCCTCCTGGGGTACTATATGTATCAGTGCTATTGTCATATTCCAGGAACGGATGGGAGTTGGGCATCGGAGCCCAGCATTACGTATTGTGAAATGTAGTGACAAAAAGGCACTTCTTATCGCCGGTTTTACATGAAGACGATGGTAGGTCCGATCGAGTCTACCATCGCTATCGGAGTGACTCTCCCACGCGTACTTTTGTCGCCTCTTACGACACCATCAGTCCTACTGTGATTGCTGGATCTGTCCGTCTGATCTGTCTAAGCTGGATTCACACTGCGCCAATTTCATTGCATCTTTTCAAGTCCGTTTAGTGGTTTAGACGTGAAAGCGTAACAGACTGACAGAGAGTTACGTGGTTGTTTATAATATTAGAAGGTAAGCAGGCAGGTAGGCATCCAAAAATAGAAGCACCAAAATTCATTTATAATTTGCAGAGCAATTCCTAAGTCTTTAAAATTACGTAATAATAAATAAGAGCCCTAAATAACATATATATTTAAGGCAGACTTTATATAGAAGGACTTTATAAAGGAGGAACACCATTGACTTCTAAAATAAATGTATGTACCAAATTTAAAATATTTATTGGTAAATTATATTTTTATCTTTTGTTTTCTAGTAGGAAACTAAAGTATCTACTGCTATTAATTTTTTTATAAAAAGTTATACAGGGTGAAAGAGGCAGCGCTCCTTTTACGGAAACAGCATATAGGATAAATATTTCAAACCCATACCTAAAGAAATTAATCAAGACAACTCAATAGTTTAGATGTAGGATTTTTTTCCTTTCACGATGTTTATCCATACCTGTATTTAGTGTGTTGCAGTTACGCATAGATACCAATAACGTTAACACATACTACTACAAAAATAGTAAAATACTACTAAAAGTTAAACAACTTTGAACTTTGCCATTAATACCTACGACACGATTTCGGAATGAGGCGTATGCGGCGGTTTCCCTTTGATAGGTTTATGTGTGCGTGCGTCGTTCTTGACAAATGGGGTTTTATTTTAAAACGGCAATTTTATTATTTATTTTGTTTAAGAAAAATATTTTTTTCATTTTTGGGAAAAAAAATTGTATAGGGCTTTTATGGAGTAGTTAAAACTATGGGTTCATTTAAAGTGGTGCTAACACTTCCTGTAGATTCTACCAAGTTTGTAGGTTAGACTCCGGTTCAAACAGTTTCTACGAGTATACTAATTTAATAAAGCGGAGGAGTATCTGTTTGTTTGTTTAAACGCTAAGATCTCTGGATCTACTCGTCCGATTTATTCTATTTTCTTTGTATGAAAATATCTGCATTCTTCAGGAGTGCTATAGGCTATATAACATTACGGTGTAAGTGTTAGTCAGTCTTAAATGACAATAATAAGGAACGCCATCGAATTGCTTTAAGCGCGTGCGCCAAAAAAATAGTTAATTATATCTCAGTACGTTGTATGACAAAAATATTCAATTTTAGTTGTAGGCCGCTAGTTTAGATATAAAACTGAAACAAGAATTAAAATTGCTTTTTTGATAATAGATACAATACCATGCGGTGCGACACCGCTGACTAATTTAGGTGCTATATATTCGATAAAGACATCGCATTCCCCAATTTCTGCTTAATTTTCGAGACATTGCGCGTTTAATGGTGGAACTTAACACAGCACTTTATTACCGCTTGCTATTATTACTGTAGCGCGGAAACGATAATAATCCATACTTCGACGACGGCGACGACGAAAAGTGGGGAAAAACTATGGGTGCGTAATTTTAATTGATAAATTAAAATATATTCAAAATGTAGGCCATCATGGCACAGTGGAACTGTAATTAGTGATAGTTGTGAATTCGATCTCTGAGATGATCTAACCGTGAGCAAGAACAGTATCGTTCTCGTCTGTGATTACCAAGCAAAGTGCTTACTGAGCCACCTACATAAAATATTACTAACACAATTTTAAGTATAACTTTATGATTTAAATGAACAATTTTTCGTGAGTATCACATACCAAATATTATTTCTAATCTATTTTAAATCACTTACTCGTATTAATATACAATACACTAAAAGTATGCTTGACAATAATTGAAAATGCCCTTTACAAGATAAAAAAGATGAGGCCAGTCGTGGCGCAGGGGCACAAATTGTGACTGTAAAACCGACTGGTTGTGGGTTCGTTCCTTACTCGAGGAGATGAAATATTTATTAAAATTTATATTTCCATTTCTTCACTCCGGTGTAGAGGCAAAGCGCGGCGTTGAATTCTGCCACTCAACACGGAATGCCTCCAGAATTCAGCAGAAATTGGGGAAAGGAGTGACTTAACATTAGTGACTTAACCTTCCCTCTGCCTACCCTGCTGTGTGCGGAATACAGTGTAAAGCTGATAAAAAAAGATAACAAGATAAAAAAAAACATAAAAATAATACATACTTGTAAAATCCATTTCTTCTCATGGATTTTATTAGAAGTACATACATAATACATGTATTTGGTTGATGTAATTAATTACTTAAGCGTGCTCGTGCAACCTCTGACTCGGCAGTATGACATGTGTAGAGGTCGATGAACGATAATCTGATTGCATTGAAGGTCACTTCCACACTCCATATCTCGATATAATTTCACTATATTTTCTTACAATGTATGGGTTAACGTATACAATGTAGCCCATATTGTATGTATTATCCAATACATTCACTACTATACGCTATCAAATACAGCTTTAATGTTTGTTTTCTAATAAAATAAAAGTAAATTATAACATATACGACTGATATGTTGTGATATCCTATAGGTACTATACCTACGTTATTTACAAGAAAGCCAAAAGTATGATAATTTCTTTATTGTTTCCAAGTTTAATATTGAAAACGGGGTGTGAGGCGGCTCCGTATGACAGGCGAGGACGGCAGATCGATTGATGAAGAGGCTTCGATAACCGCAGAACGTGTCCCGCCGCCGGGAGCCCGCCTCTCGACCGCGCTATCGTCGTACCTGTGACGCTCTTGCTATTGTTTAACAACAATCGAGATACAATGTAGAAAAAAATATATTTTTAATTTAAATTTTATTTTTAACAAATATTACTCCAGTATAAGTCGGTATTTTAACTATTTTAACGTCACAAATGGATATATCTGGCAGTCGAGAATAATTTGTGTGTTTCTATTATAAGTTTATTTATTTTATTATTAATTATATTAAAAAGCATTAGATATTTCCGCTCTACATTTTCGCTTAACAATAACAAAAAAAGATAAATTTAGTTGCATTTTAATAACCATTTATAATATGAGCTTGAGATCAAACAGCGTGCGGTACGTGAGGGGCGGTAGCTGGTAGCTGGTGGCTGGTAGCAAGTAATCATGTAATAACATTTGCGGCGGCTGCGCTAACAATGTTGACCGTGGCGAGCAAACAGCGGCGTCAGCCCACGGCCCGCCGCCCTCGCATGCCGCAGCGAGCATATCCTATCTATGAACAAATATAATAGATGTAACTAGTGTCTGCACAGTTTATTTTATATTCTTATATTGATTAATCAAATACCGGCGGCACATGTTTAAATAAGTAAATATGTATTTCTTAATTTTCGTTTTAAAAGATGATGCCGCAACTCAACACGTAATGCTCCCAGAATACGGCGGAATTGTACACAAATGATAAAATATTAAATTTTTACTACAAATCGCTTTTTCAATTTTCTCCTAAGAATTACAAACTTATTAGCAAATATAAAATTATACTTTACTCGAAAATCATTCGACTCAATTCCAGCAAGTAAAAGTAACTTTTATTACTGTAATTGCAAAATTTTTTTTTAATTGGACTCTTCTTAACTCTATCTCGTAGCATCGTAGTTTATCGTTAAAAAGGTGAAAAAGTTACAAAAAATTAATTTAGTTGTGCAGTTTGTATTTCTATCTCAATTGGTATGAAAAATGAAATAATGTTTTAAATATATTTTTTTTTATTTAAGCACATATTCTACTTAGACTAGACTAGACTGTGGATTAGATTTATAATCACATCATTATTATTTTTCAAAAACGAACCACCTCCATATGAATTTCTAAAAAGTATAAACATTTCACAGCACGAGTTATTGTATACTTTTAATTATAACTCATTGTTCTAACAACGAACGCATCGTTTCAATTATTTGCAGATAATAAGGAAGGGTTAAATGTTTAGAGTGCGGGCAGGTCGGTCGGTGATTAAATGTAATTCGGAATTACGCTGACTTGTTAACCCCTCTGTGCTCGACGACGCGTGAAATCACTTTGTTCTAATGTTAGCCACCTAACTGCCACGCTATACCCTGAAATGTGATTTATTAAAATTAAAAATAAATCGCACCACCATTTTAATGGCTGGAAATATATCAAATTTATTTTGTTTATTTCGCAAATAATAGCGACGGGATGGGATCTTTGATTGTAAATGGTTGAGGGTTCGATTCCACTCGGTGAAGTTTTATATTTAAAAATTTAAATATTAATAAGCAATATCAATAGTTCCATGTCATAACACACATGTCTTGACATTAGATGAGAAGTGGAAAACAATGTAATTTAATTATTAACATTATTAGGTCTTTCTCTTTACATTGTTAATTTTTGTGTCAATTGTTACCCGTAAATAAGATATTCTCTGTAAAATACATAGTAATTACTAAGAATATATACTATAAGAATACTTTTTATATAATAATCTAAGGGGACAATATACAACTTATAAAGCTTAAGGAATATCAAATTACGTTCATAATACGTAAATGCAATAAAGTCTGTACGGTTGGAGCGTGTCACGCACTGAGTGAGAGTGTATATAATAATATTATGTTATAAAGTGTGTTGTACATGTGTGCTATATTTATTTTATGATGTCTTGATGTTCGTGAGCCTATGTTTGTAATGATAAAGGCTTTACTCGACGTTGCGCGCGTCGCATAGCGTCATTGGACCGGAGGGCGGAGTTTCGCGCCGCCCTGTATCGCGGCGGCAGTCCGTTTCCGGCCGGCGCGCGCCCCGTACGGCTCCATGGTTGAACACACACTCGTCGATTGCTCTCAGGCGGGTGCCATGCAAACTCTAACTCCTCAACCGCATCGTGATGCCGACGATGACCAGCTCGCGGATGAATACGTCCAAAATTTCGAATTAGATCACCTAGAAGATCATCATCTTGTTAAACGCGAACCATTGCGGCCAGGCTGGCATGATCTTGTCGAAACATTACCTGCTTGTGCTCGTGCATGCCGGCAGTGGCCAGATGCAGGACCGTACCCGCAGCCGCACGTAGCTATCGCCGTAGACCCCAGCACACCACCAGAAACTCCCCCGGCCCCCGTCGGACGCAGTCCCTGCCGTGCTCCACCAGCAGATGATGTATTATGGCTACCTCATATGCGTGAACCTCTCGATATGCGTACAGTCCCATGTGGTAGTTTTGAAGAATGGGATCGTCGGGAATGGAGAGAACAAGACCATCACTTGCAGCAAGTAGGATTACGTCCAGATAGCTCCTGCTCCGCTTTATCGCCGCGAACAGGTCAACATCAGTCCTACCAGCCATCGTCTTGCGGAGATGATCTTTTAAGTGATGATTTACTCATGACCTTAAGTGTTCGCGAGTTGAACAAAAGATTACATGGTTACCCTCGGGAAGACGTGACACGATTGAAACAGAAGCGTCGGACACTGAAGAATCGAGGTTATGCACAAAATTGTCGTAGCAAACGACTACAACAACGCCAAGAGTTGGAGATGGCGAACAGATCTCTGCAGAATGAGCTTCACCTTTTGCAACTTCAAGTGGCACGAGTGACGCACGAGAGGGATGTGCTTAAGCAGCGGCTAGCGCTGGTGGGGCGTGAGCACGCGGTGCCTCAGCACGCCGGACACGCGCCCCCCACGCCGCACTCTTCACCAGAATTCTTCTCCGAGCTGTGACGGCAGGGGACGGCGCCGCGGTCCGCCGCCGCCTCGGCCGCCAACTCCGGTGCCTCCTCGTCTGCGTGCGCCTGGCAGCGCTATTGAAGCCTGCGATGACAGACTGCTCATGCTTTTGTTAAGTTTGACAAAATAATAATTATTATCATCAGTTCCAGTTTTATAGTTTTTTAAATGGTGAACGATATAGCCGTGGAATGTGAATAAAAAGGCTATTTAAACACCGTGTTAAATATATGGTTGTGTCGTAATATAATATAATTCATAGCTTCGTTAATATTTGTATTAATTAAAATTATACTTAGGATTAAATGACTCAACTGATTAATCGATTAATAATTGTAAATAGTTATATTAAAATTAAAGTGAAGGATATTAAATTTAGGATTCTTGTTTTCCTAATAAAATATTCATAATTCAAACTGATTTTCTTTACACATGAAAATTTATTTTTATTCTAATTCTGCTTTAATAAGTAAATGTTGAACATTTTTATTTTACCATTTTCCAAATAAAAAAAAATAAAAATAATTAAATTTTCACTGTCAACTACAGTGTTGACAAAAGTAATTGTCTTGTTTTGATCTTCCAATGTCGGTAACAGTTATGAAAAAAGGGGTTACAGATACATTTTTTAGTTTTATCACTTTTAGCTATATTTCGAATATTAAAAAGCAGCTTAATACAGTATCTAATTCTTTACTAACTTGTTTTCTTTTATCTACTTTTTATGAGTATGTCACTTTTCTTTATTTCTAAAGAATATGACATAAATATGTATTTAGTTTTTTCAATCTAAATACCAAATATATAGGGTTATTATTTTTTAAAATAAAAAATATTAATAAATATATAAAAATTTAAAGCAAATAACTAAACTTAAATCATCCAGCAGCGTTCCTATTCGAAGTACTACGTCAATATATAAAAGGTTAAATGCATAATTTATATAAATGCCTTTGGAATAGACCTAGTTTTGAATTTAATTCCATAAACATTGCAATTACTCATAGTAACAGTACCTAGAGATATTCTTCCGACGATGGCGTCGATTTGGTAATGCGATGTAGGTCTTTATCTTTTATTCGTTAAAGTTAATTGATTAATTATCAAATGATCATATAAACCAATACATACAAAATTCAAAAAGCATTTTGAATTTACTTACATTTTATGACAAAGTACAATATTTCATTTAGTTTTAATTTCAATATATGGAAATAATCGAGTCCAATGACTTATTGGGGCTGATTGAGCAATATTGCAAGCAATGCGAAAACAACAACAATTGCCCAACAGTTGCAGGGAAATGAGGTCACCATATACATATATACGTACACATGTATACAGCTGAAAGTACCTATCTACCATATCCATATAATTAAATATTTAAAAGATAGTACGTAACGTTTAATATGTTAAACTTTTCAATAGTAAGAATATTAAAGTTATTTACTTCATATAGTTACATAGTATATATAATTCCCATTCGTTTTTAAAGTTTGTTTAATTTATAAAATACAAAATAGAAATTTCCTAAGGAATTTAAGATAACAATTGAAAAACTTTTTAATTGATTCGCTTGAGTTTTATTAGTAATGACTTATGTTAGATAGTCCTCGTAAATTCTCTATTATATGATAGAATATAATACCAAATGTTAAATAAAACAAAGGAAACATAAACAATATGTTTAATCTAAAAAAATAAATTATTCAAGTTTTATAAGTGTGTTAATAAATCAGATCTAACATTTAGCGTATACAGCGGCGAAGTATGTAAACATGAAAGATTTGGGTTCGATTTCCACTGGAGGAAATGGGTAAATAGGTTCTCTCTGTCTGCCTGTATATGCGAAATAAAACATGAAACTAAAATGAAAAATAAAAAAAATACAGTAAAGTTAGCAAATTGCTACTTGCTGACATTTATGTACCTGCACAGAAAGAAATTGTTATTAAAAAAAATATTATAGGTATATTTAAATCTCATATTTATAAATTACTCTCTACTCTGAGATCGAACTTGAGGTGCCGTTTTCATTCATACAGGTGATATTTCATTAATCGAATTTATGAATGAAGAATGAAAACGACTCAAGATCGACTTTAAAGTTGAGAGTGGTTTATAAACACGGACCTAACAATGTCCTAGCGGATTAGCTACTACTTTTACACACACTTCAAATATATAAACATAGGTACTAAAATAACAATAAATAATAGGCACGTTTGTAAGACACTTGATAACGACAATATCAAGTTATACTGTGCATGTAGTCACATCGTGTATGTGAAAATAAACAGGAAACATACATTGTTTCAGTGCCTTCGTGTCGAAGTTCAAACGGACAGATTTCTAACAAATCGTAATTTAATACTCCATGTTATTAGAAATGGAAGGCGTCGTGTTCGTTGATAGCATTTCTCGACGCCATAATATTGGTTAAGGATATTTTTTAAATTTGCTATAAATAACATTGAATATTTAATGTGAATTTTCAGTTATTAGTGTGAATTGATTTTGTCAGCTTTAAGTACAGCTAGCTTTTTTTTCTTATAATACAATAGTTTACTTAAACGTAGCTTTCGAACATACATAATATGAAATACTTGAATGATAAGAGATAGTAAACTTAACCTAAGTAATGAGCTGTTAGGTAATCTTTTCTTTTGTATCTATAATATGTTAACATTGTAACGAAGTGTGACGACAACGTTAACATTGTAACGTTGCATAGAATACATCTTATTTAATTGACTTGGAAGGAAGCAGTTCTTCCTTTACCAATAGCATATTTTTTTAGTTAATCATTCTCCATTCTGAATTTTATTTTCAATGTATTATTAATATAGCAATCTGTGTTCATTTGCGAAGCTCGCAATGCACTAATCAAAGAAATGAAGCAGTAATGCAGGTATGAAAAGAAAAAACTGGTCGAGTGCAAGTAGAAATTAAAAATATATAATAATGAGATGAGGGCGGTTGTGGCGCCGGGGCACTAAGGGTGATTGTAAGCGCGACTGGGTTCGATTCCCATTCAAGGAAATGAAATATTTATTTAAATTTATATTTCCATATCTTCGCTCTGATGTCGAGGCAAATCGTGGCGTTAAGTTCGCCTCTCAACATACAATGCCTCCTAATTCAGCGGAAAGTGGGCCGGAGTGTCTTAACACTAGGCTCCCTCTGCCTATACTGTTGTGTGCGGGATACTGTACGGTTTTGGTTACACAGCGAATAAATTTAAAGTTAAATTGAAGTTATGTTACGCGCTCAATTTGTATAAAATTATCTGCAAATGTAAGTTACATTTTTTTATACATTTTCACTTTTCCTTTATTTTTAATGGGAATACATAAATATAGAATACAGGAAGAATCACATTTTCATTTGGTGGATTTTCAATTTCATACAAAATGCAGCAAAAACGATACATAAATGATCCTGACTTAGTAGTTTTATTCTATTTGTACTGCAAGGGAGCGTGGGCATAAATATTTAATTTTTTTTTCAGCCTACCTTTACAATATGAGAAATAAAAAAAATGTGTTTATTTTATTTGCAAATCTATATTTAGTATGTATATAGAAAAAGAGGTATTTTTTCATAAATTACTAATAAGATTGTCGTGCTTTTACACCTTATTAAGTACACGACCTGCAGCTTTGTAAATTTATGTAAGCTTCTTCTTTTACAATATGTATATATTATATCAATGTTAGCTATACCTAACATAAATGTTTTTGAAAACCTAAGTAATTTCTAACTAAGCACAGTGATAACCCGTGGCACCTGAATGCAAGGTAGGTACCTACCTCAGATAGCAGCTATCTGTTTAGAGGTGATACCATCATATAATTGATAAGTATACACATTTATTTGTTACTAGAAAGGGTTTGCTAGCTTTGGTCTATATTGAAATAAAGATAGCGCTTTTGTTTTTTTTTTCAGCTTCACTCTGTATCTCGCATATAACAGGACCGGCAGAGGGAACCTAGTGTTAAGACACTTCGTTTCCCACTTCACGCCGAATTTTCCGAAGCGAAAATATAGATGTAGATTTTTTTTTAATATAATATTTTTCATTTTAAGCAGTTTTACATAATACACTCCGGTCCCCGCTTTTTACCCGTGTTCGCAGCATTGAGAACTTAGCGTTGCGCTTTGTTTAACAAGAGTGGGAAAGAATTAAAATAGTTCATTCGGTCATTCCCTCAAGATAGAACCCTCAATTATCACGTTTACTGTCCGATACTGCCATAATGTGCCACGATGTACTCTACAAAAATTTTAAACAAAACTTGCATAAATATATAATAGCGACTTCTGTTTGATATTCATAGTATCAAGTTATTACGATAAGAATAGATCATAAAACCGTCTGACATTTAATGTTTTTAGGGTCCCGTACTTTTTAGGAAAAAAAGAACCCTTATAAGATTTTGTTATCCGTCTGTCTGTCTGTCTGTCAAGAGCATTTATCTCAGGAGCGCTTGGACTTGAAATCTATCAAGTTGAAATTCAAACCATATATTCAGATCGATGGTTTCTTTATTTGCTGAAAAAATCGTATTTCTATGTCCTTAAAAAAATATGGTCGTTTATATCGCAAAAAATACGTATTAACACTATAAAAGGAATAAAAATTCATAAAGTACTTCCGGTTGACTTAGAATTTTAAAATTTAGCAGCTGACATCTACAGGTAGTAAGTACTAGTTCTGGAAAAAATCTGAAAACTACATTTTTAATACTAAAAAATAATACACTAGTTCAAGTGAGTAATTAGATGAAAGGGCTCTACCTAAACTAAGCTTGAATTTTAGAAAAAGCTCGAGATCTCCAGTCTTTGTACGGAACCTTTAATGGTCAAGCCCAACTCGCGCTTGTCTAGTTTTTTAACATACATTTTAGTCACACAGTACTCAATATAAAAGTCTTGTTAAAAAGCTTAATATATATAATTTATTTATATTATTTTTAATAAGGATGATTTATAAATTGATAAATTCATATGTTAGTATGTACACGTAGATATTGAGATATAGCTGAAAATATCTGGGCTCCAGCTGCATTATTTTTTACTTTTTATTTATCACTTAAATATCCGTTGGGGTTGTAAATTTATTAGATATCAATAATAATGAGAATGGCCAGCTAGTCCCCAGTGATTATACATAATTAGGATGTTTTAATTGATATCATAGATATAAGTAATATATGAAAGAAGAGGACAAAAATAGATTACCTTCTTATATTTTTTCAGCTTCACGCTTTATCCTGCACACAACAGAGTAGGCAGAGGGAACCTTGTGTTAAGACATTCTGTTTCCCATTTGCTGCTGAATTCTGGAGGCAGTGGCGTAACTCAACGCTGCGCTTTGCCCTGACACCAGAGCGAAGAAATGAAAATATATATTTTTAATAAGTAATTCATTTCCCCGAGTTGGGATTGAACCCACAAACAGTCGATTTTACAGCCACATTTTGTGCCCCTGCGCCACGACTGACCTCAATTTACTTATTAAAAGAATATAATAATCTGTTTTCTGGATATTATTATCTATGTAATATAATGTTTAATAATATTATGCATATATAATAATACTTTACACAATTAATATATAATTTTAACATTTTCAAGTATAAATAGTATAATAATATGAAAAACAGCTAAACAGCATGTTTCGTGTAAGGTAATTCTCTTACGTTACTTTGTATAGAGCGGCATTTTAATTGAATAGTAAGCATTTTCAACCATTGCGACGTATTTCAATTGTATCAATTTCTACTGTAACACGATATGATAAAATTTAATATAACAATCCTAACAATACCTAACAAATTAAAATTAAAATAAATCAGCTTTACACTGTATCTCTCACACAACAGGGTAGGCAGGCGGTACCTAGTGTTAAGACACTCCGTTTCCCACTTTCCACCGAGTTCTGGAGGCATCACTCAACGCCGCGCTTTATAAATGTAAATAAATATTTCATTTCCTCGAGTGGGGATCGAACCCACAACCAGTCGATTTTACAGTCCTACTTTGTGCCTCTGCGCCACCACTGACCTCTAATAATTTATTTATAAATGATTATATATTTGTTGAACAAATTTAGAATAGATTGTAAATAAATAATATATAATTATATAGTCGTTTTTCAATTATTATACCTAAATAAACTTTAAACTGTAGACGTGTAAACGACGTCACGGGCAATAGCTGATCATCATACTAATATTATAAATGTATAATGTAAATTTATTTTCACGTCAAAACCACAACCGATTATCATGAAACTTAGTACACATATTCTTAGAGATAAAAGCAACAAAGGACATAGGATATTTTTATTAAAATATATGTTTAAAAAATATCTTTTGGATGTAAATAAATATAATATAAATATAAGCCCACACAGCAGGGTAGGCAGCAGGGAGAGAGAGAACTTAGTGTTAAGACACTACGTTCCCCACTTTCAGCCGAATTCTGGAGGCATTGCATGTAGAGTGGTGGAACGTAACGCCTCGCGTTGCCTCGATAAATATTTCATTACATCGAGTGGGAATCAAACCTACAACCAGACGCTTTTACAGTCTTTCGTCTATGAACTTGACTTAACAATTTTATAGTAACTAAAAAAAAGATTAACTTTAATGTTTTTTACATTGTAAGGACATGTTTGTATATCTTAGTTGATAATAATAAATATATTTTTTTTAAATGTATTATTTTTTGAATCATGAAAAAAAACTAATTGAGATATTTGGTATAATAAAAAGAAAATATATCACTATGTTCTTTAGAAAGAAAAGAAAAAGGTTCCTGTACATGATTATTTTTCCTAAAGCTGTTTCTTCATATTAAAGTTATATAAATATATGTTCCATTTTATTCATAGCTATGTTGTAAAGCGGCTTGTTTGATGGTGGGGTGAGAGGCGTGTCCTCGTGCGCCACGCCCCGCCAGAGTGAGAGCAGCTATGCCGCCTATTAACTACCGTACTCCGTATTTTGCAGTTGAAAAACAATCCGTGTGCCGTACTACAATGTCTTAAAGTCAAAAATTGAATAACTATTTTACGATAAAATGTAATGTTGAACTGGTTCTTCCACAGTATAATAATGCCCATCCTAGCTTCTTATACTACACCCATAGAGCGGTTATTATAAGCTGTAGCTGTACGTAGGTCGAGGATGTCATGCAAATGGAAGACTGTTAATGAAGTCGAGGAGAATTATGGGCATTGTTAGTGCGGTCCGGCGGTGAAATGGCCCATTTTGTTGCTATACATCATCGTTATATATGAGAGAATTACTCAGTTTTATTGGCCTGCATCTGAAACTACAATAAGAATGCTAAGATTTTGATTTAATATGCATACTTTTTTAAGCTAGCTATTTTAAAGGCATACATTAGAGACAAAATTATATGCTGATCAGCATACAATCATGACATATTTTTAGTAGTTATCTTATCAATTCGTTGAACAATTGAAACAACAGAAATGTAGGAAGAACTTGATTACATTTTGACAACTTATTGTAAAAATGTAATAAAGTTTTAAATAAATAAAAACAAAGTAGTATAAGTAACTTTTTCTTTAAAGTTAAAATACGCCAAGTATTTGGTGTATTTTATAGTATATTTTTTCTAATCAACACAATTTTCTACATCAGAAACTCAAATCAAATATTACACTGAGTATATTATACAAAACAGTGTCTTAAAACAGTCGTTTGTAAGCGTACAACGGCTAGGGCCGGTCGCGGTGTCGTCGGTGCAGACGGTGTAGACTGTAGAGGGTGCGATGGCCGCGTAGTGATGAGCCAGCGGAGCTCGGCTGCGGCGACGCGGCACATTTTTCTAGTAGCAAGGTCGGTTGCGGTGACGTCACCATTCAACTCGACTTTCTATTTTTGAGGTTCATAATAACAAATCCTTTTTAAAGAATTACCTTCTTGTTATATTTGTTCATGCAGAACATAAGCTAAGGTATATGAGCAAGGAAAACAGTTACTGTCTTCCATAGGTTAAGTAATTTACAAATTTAGATAGAATTTTAGTAATACTGATGATAATTTCCAGGTAAATTAATTCGCGAATTCAGTACAGATACTTCTTTAGAATACGTATAAAAATTTTAACGTAGCGGGACTTCAACCCGCGTCTCCTGGAAACCGACCAGGTCTGACCGTCAAATTTTTATACGTTTTCTAAATAAGCATTTTTCTTTCCTAAGTGTGGAATAACACTTTAAAAATGTTTAAAAAATATTCAGTACAGATATTAGGTGACTAAAATTAATTCTGTTATTGATTGACTTCTAAAATATGAGTAAATATGTCAGTGGATATAACGTTTGTTTACATTACGTATATAATATGCTATTTAGGAAGTGTGTAAATGACACAGGACCAAAATATTTACCCGGGAGTTTGTTTTTATTGCTAAAAAGGGCCGATGGCGTAGAAGCGTAGCGCTTACTTGTAGCTGAGGCAGCATTATGCTTGCCAGTTCGGCAGGGTCGCGCCGGTCGATACACCATACTAGGTCGCTTCTGCTTGCTATTTTGTTTAGTATTTTTTTTATTTTTTGTATACATATTCATCTTATTTTAACAAATAAAATCATAGAAATTCTATGCGTGGGTACTATTTATACAAATTTAATTATAGATAACCTTTAATTGCTATTACATTGGTAAATTAACCAATTAAACTTATATATAATTTAAGCAAAATGTAAATTGAAAGAATAATAAAATAATGTTAAAAGTGAGTTGAAATTTAAATTTTTTACATTATAATTAAGTTTAAAATAAATTCCGCGTACTATTTTTCTTAAAATATAACACTATTAATACAATACTCAAAATATATGTGTATACGTTTGTTATGTTAAACTGAAAATGCTAAAGGCGTAGCCGCGTAGCGCCAACTTGGAGCTGATGCAGCACTACGCTCAACAGGGTCGTGTCGGTCGATACTCTCGCCCTGATTTGACCTCTATAGTTAGTTATATATCGACGAATATAATTCCATAAGAATTTTAATATTTTTTTTTACCTTCACGCTGTATCCCGCATGTAGCAGGGTAGGCAGAGGGAACCTAGTGTTAAAACACTCCGCTTCCCACTTATCGCCGAATTCTGGAGGCTATGCGTACTTCAGTGGCGGAATTCAACGCCGTGCTTTGCGTCGTCACATATATCGACACATATTTTTAATGATATAATATCTTTACCTATATAATATTTAAAAGTTGAATGTAAGAGATCACATACAGTGATAAGGTCACCTTTGCTGGTGAACTTTGTAATTTTTTTAATATCTTTTTGTACAATAAAGTGTTTATGATTTAGATTGATTTAATATATTTTAAGGCTTTTAATTTGACATCTGGGTTATGACATTATAAAAAAACACAAAATTCAGAAAGTGTATTGTTTCAGTTTTAATAAGTCTTTAAAATTTTAAGCAGCAAGAAGATTAATATAGAGATAGAATAATAATAAATGAATCGTGCAATATTAGTGTCATTAACGCGTAATTACAAAATGGCTCATTTGACAATGAAAAGTTTAATCATATTATAATAACAATAACGCATAATTATAAATTAAATCAGCTTCACGCTGCCTCCCGCACACGGGATCAGGGTAGGCAGAGGAAACCTAGTGTTAAGACACTCCGTTCCCCAAAAGCATAATTATAATTATAAAAAAATAAAAGTAAAATGTACATTGAAGGTGTAGCGGGCTGGAGACGGAGCGTGGCGGGCTGCGACGGGCTGCGACGGGTTGCTAACTAGGCACTATTTCCAATCGATAGGTCGAGCTAAGCGAGTGAGCGACCGCCACCAGCCCGGCCTGGGCCGGCCACGCGCGACTCATCACTTTAGACGCCGCTACGTCAGGTTACTCTCCTTTTCTCGATGTCCTTCAAATTAGCTTTGTAGGTCAGGTTTTCGTCGAATTTGGCGCCACGTGCCGTTTGTTGTTTGTCCACGGTTGACAACCACCTGCAAGATTCATAACAATTCTTTATAGGTAGAGAGAGCATCAATATGAACATATGTCATATTATTGAAAATATGGGATTGACTTAATTTTTTTGGCTTCCATACTTGAAGAGTTAAAAACGGAAAGCTTATAGGATCACTTTGCTGTCCGTCTATTCGTCTGTCAAGACCATTTATCTTGAGATCGTATAGACATATCAAGCTGAAATTAATATTTAATATTAATGTCCATAGTCTCTCGAAACACAGTAAAAATCAAGCTTCTAATTCAACGAAATCAAAAGATACGAGCATTTATGCGTCGATTTTCCTGAATTTTGTATGACATTCATCGTGTAATCAAAACCTACAGGATATTTTCCGTGCAACCACAGATTTAAAATTAGGCACAAAGTAAGAACTTACAAAAAAAATTAAGAAAATATAAAAAGGGATATTTAATAGAAAAACCTAATTAAAAATTTATATTTCATATAAAATAACTGCATATGTTCGCAAATTTAAGCTTGTCAACTGTTATAAGGTAGTACACACTACCCATCGACCTACATATCCTGAAATTGTTACGGAATCTCTAGTGGAGAAGTCGGACTCGCACTTAACCGTTTGTTTTATATTATAACAAATTTACTTCGTTCAATCCGCTGCTATTATATCTCTCTCTCTTGTACTATGAATATCTCTTTTGTACTGAAATAAAAAATATCAAATATTAAAACACTTGACGGTTCTTGTCTATAAATAAAATTAGAATGTTGACTGTCTGTAGGTAAACACCCAGGATATTTATTGAGCATCGGCGTTGTTGACAAATAAAACATGCACCGATGAGTCCGCGAAGCGGGTGGTGTTTACAGCAAGAAATAATAAGAATTTATTTGAATAATAATTTTAAATAATATATGACTTCGTTCTTTAGAAAATATAAAGACTATTTTATGTAAGGAATGAAATAAATATTTCTAAGTTCAATGGAAATAAAGTATCTATAACCAAACGAATAATGACTATCTATGCGATAAGAAATAGGTACAGTTTCTCCAGTAAATATGAATTTTGTCTAATAATTATGCTATAAAGGGGTGAAGACTAGTGTTTACCTATGCAAAACTTTCTGCAGTACATTCTGAGTTCGTCTTCCCGCGCGCGTTTTATATTCGTTTACTCCAGTCCACCGGGCCCGTAATCGGCGGTGTTTGCGAGGGGAATCTCTGCTGACTGAGCCCCACCAATATATGTCGTAAGATTTAATAGACATGTAATGGATATCTGGATGACGTTTTAAGGATTTGTGCAAACGGAATATGTCATTTCACTCATATAATTGAAATTTTATTTGTGGGATTTTTGGATAATACTCGTGCCCTTTCGATTCTCTTGGCGATTAGGCGTGTGCTTTATTGTTATCGATTTCCGTCGTCAAATAAAATCTAACATTTTTGAATATGAGTTACCGTCATATTGAAGAATTAGAAATTACAAGCGAATCTCGTTCTGTTGCGAAGGTCTTGTTCTACGTATTGCAGACAATCTACACCTACGTACGTATAATAAATTTAACTGGCATTCCTTAGTGATAGTGGAAATACTTTTTTTTGCCTGGGAGGATGGATTTAACATCGATTCACTTTAATTTAATATTTTCAAATAGTATTTTATCTCAAATATTTTGTAGATTTAGAGGCTGTCATGGAGTGTACTGGCAAAGCAAGCGCGGCGTTGAGTTCCTCCACTCAACACGCAATATCTAAAAAAATTGATGGAAAGTGCGGCACGGAGTGTCTTAAAAAATAGGATAGGATAGGATTGAAGTTCAAATCCAAAAACTTTGCACAAATCATAAGTCTTTGCACAATTTTTTGATATAAAAATCAAGTATTCTTACAAAATGACATCAAGCGTTACCTACATTTTCTGTACGCCGAGTGCCAGATGGAGCGGCGGCGCACGGCGCGGCAGGGCGCCGCCGCAAACGCGATTGTCGGCAAACGAACCGGTACATGCTATTACCGTACCACCCACCTACAATGGAACTTTGAAGATTGACGTATTTGCATTGGGAAATGTATGTCGGTCTTCAATACGAAGGAAACTCTTAATATTAATAAGAATATAATATTTCTTTCTGATAAAAATAGATTTCCGTCGGGTATATTTTTTGTTAAAAATTCTTTTTTATTTTGTCGTCATGTCTATTAAAGTCTTATTAAAATAGTCTACTTTATTAAATTAATTATATATTTTTATATATATAAAGTCTTTTCTTTCATACACCTTTTAGGTAAGCATAATAGGTACAAGTTGTAAAAATTTAGTTTTGTATATACTGTTATTTTGTTCTAAACATATTATATAATATATATAAAATAATATATATATTTATTCTTTAGTGTTAAGACACTCCGTTCCTAGATTTCTGTTCAATTTTCAAGACACCAAAGCTCCAAAAAAAAATCTCTGAGTAGGAATCGAATCCACAACCAGTCTTTATATGTGCCGCTGCGTATAAAAACATTTAAACAACCATAAAAGTTGTTGTTGTTATTCCAACTGTGATCTTTCGTCATTATAATGATCGTTGTAAGAGCAGAGAGAGAGAGAGAGAGAGATGCTTTTCGCCAGTAGAAAATACATAACACCTTCCTAAGAAAATTTATATAAGCAAGTACATAACATGCAAGTCTCCTGTATAACATACGG
Source organism: Heliconius erato x Heliconius himera (assembly GCA_013421005.1). Classification (NCBI taxonomy): domain Eukaryota; kingdom Metazoa; phylum Arthropoda; class Insecta; order Lepidoptera; family Nymphalidae; genus Heliconius; species Heliconius erato x Heliconius himera. The sequence goes on from JAATLQ010027392.1 coordinate 59,396, forward strand.
AAAGTATATCGTAGTAGTCAATTACGACGTAGTTTATATGGCTACATCTATTATTGTTTTTTACTTTAGAAGCTATCATCTTACAAGTGTAATTGATTCATGACAGCCTTTACTTCTCCGAAGTCTAGAAAAGCATATGATAGTAGGTTGTTTTGACTGCACAGATGGCATCCGGTCCTTTTGATAAATAATACAATATAATAAGAATAAAGAACCTTATTTAAAAATTATTTATATGAGTACAAACTATTGAGGTACTAAAATTAATAGTAACTTACCAGAGCAAGTAATGTTATACGTAAATTAATTATTTTAAAGTGGTGGTCTGTTACTTCCTTTATGTTCCTTAACATGTTGCTTACATCGACCTCCGTTGTGACTGGAACTTGCAGCAAATAAGAAAGTGAACATAGTATCGTGAGTCACGATTCGTGACACTGTGTTTTCTGCATACCATGTCGAGTTGCAAAATTTAATTTTTAGTTGTCACGCTAAACATCTCTTACTAAGGCGGCATTACATTATTTCTCATCGTTTACCTGAACTGTTATAGTTCATCATATGTTCCAGATGCGACGTCCGGGATAGATTATGGCGATTTTAATCACTTCACGAAAATGAGAAGCTCAGTTTAAGCCTCGGAAAATGCGGTTTTAGGAATAGGATAACTACTATTAACATTTTTAAAATGTTATTTCACACTTAGGAAAAAAATACTTATTTAGAAAACATATAAAAATTTAAACGTAGCGGACTCGCCTCCAAGAAGCTGACCAGGCGCTCTGACCACTAAGCCATGCGCTCTCGTCAAGCTACGTCGAAATTTTTATATGCTTGTTACAACTTATTTATGTTGTTAGCATCTCTTTAGGGAGATTTTTACAAAATAGCGGAAATTTGTTACGCTACGTTCAAATTTTTACACGTTTTCTAAATAAGTATAACAGGATAACTGTACACCCACAACAGACTGGCACAGTATTTTTTAAATAAATTATTTTGAAGTCAATTCCATTTAAGTACAGTCACTACAGTATTTAAAACAAATGACGTGACATTTTTTATTTACATCTTCCGGAGAGATGACCTCAATGTTCATTTTGCGTAATGAGTCACAAATCGGTAATTAAAATTATTGCAAGTGAATGTTTCTTTTAATTCTTATTAAAGTATATTTTATATCGAAAAATATGTAATACGATTGGCAGATGAATATAGACAATAATTTTTATCTCATATAGCACACCCTGAAGGTTTATCGTTTCCGAGATATTGTCCGTTTAAAAAATTATCTAAATACCATGCCTTAAAGTAATATTACATATTTCTAAACATATTTGTAGTTAGTAGTCTTTACCGAATTTCACGAAATTGGAGGTAAAGTACGTTATATCTTAAAAATGGTTAAAATTACAAGGTTAAAATAACGCTCACTTAATATCCTTGGACAGAGTATAAAATGTGGATGATTATTTGTAAAATGTTTACTCAAATTTTTCGTACGAAATTTTTAGAATACATCAATTGGAAATTACAGTTTGTAATAAAATGTTACCCTTTTTAAACTTTTCCATTTAATAAACAAAAATCTACAACATCTAGGTGTCTCCATTCTACATAATGAAATAAGCCATATGTCAGAGAATACAAAATAGCAATAATCGGTGGAATAACACGCGAAATATTTTTATTCAATAATCTTATATCTCGAAAACGGTAAAATTTTATACTATTTATACATATGTAGTAAAAGAGTTGGAAATGACCTCAACTATCACTTTTATCAGTTTGTCTATTTACCAATCATTATATGTAAACAGGTTTAAGTAAATATAAGATTATATATTAAAAAAAATCCAGGTACAGTATCTTCATTTATTTCAAAAAGACATTAAATAAAAATTAAATTTGTAGAAACACACATTCTATTGGCCATATACCTATATGCTTATATGACTTATAAGTAAACACTTTATTTTATTTTGGATACAATCACGTGTATTAGCTGTCTGTCTCACAGCGGTGTCAGTGAGCAGAGCCTGCAGAAGCGAGGTGGAAATATTCGTGAAAAGAATGACAAGTACCTACCTGTGCCGGCGAGATCAGGTTGCACAAACCCAAGGTGAACATTTCATAACACTGACGCCATTGGAATCCTTTTATTATATCAATGTAATTGAATATAAGTATTGTTTCTAAATATCTACTAATATCCACTTACACAAAGTTATATGTACATATATCTTTGTAAAAAAAAAATGAACTGAACTTTTGTTTCTACAATCACAATTTTATTTTATTAGAACTATTCTTAAACTTTTGTATTCGATACTCCTATGTAATTTAGTTAAGTAATAATTTTTCAAAAGGGATCCTTAAGTACTGTTGTGCTGTTTTTTATATCAGTGATTAGCGAAATAACAAAACGTTCCTTTATTTTAAAGGCAGTTAATTTAAAATTGATTGGCTTACAAAATCAAATAGCAACTAAACTGTCAAAAAGTTCACACATATGTACTTGAATATAAATCTATACCTATAAAAATATTGGTAATAACAAAAATTCGCTTCGAGCTGAAATTCAGTAGAGACCTTGGGTACACGGCGGCGGTACAACATTACAGTAAATATAAAATACAGCATAGGACTTTGATATCTTATACAGTACGTATAAAATATCAAAGTCCTTATTGACCTTACATATGCTAGAAATATACTTCGAGACAGTATATCTTCAAAAGATGTACAACAAGGCTAGTCGTAGTCGTTGTGCAGGAGCACTAGCCTGGGACTGTAAACGTGACAGGCTGTGGGTTCATTTTGCACTCGAGGAAATCAAACAGTTAATATTTTAATTTCTGCGCTCTGGTGTCGAGGCAAAACGCAAATTTAGTTCCGCCACTCAAAGTATGTAACTTAAGTAATGAATCCATAATTCGGCGGAAAGTGGAGAGCGGAGTATCGTTATCCTAACACATTAGGCTCTCTCTGCCTACCCTGCTGCTACATGCGGGATACAGCATGGAGCTAAAAAAAACTAGGTACAACAAAAAATCACTATTGAATATGACTAAAATTATAGACTAGTGTACAATCTACCCAAGGTTCTGTTGTGCTCTACCAAATTTCAGCTCTTTGCAAATTATTATTAATTGAAACATTTATTCTGGATGGTTTATCCGGTCCGGACTATCGGAGTGAATTCAATCTCGTAAATTTTTATTCATATTAAATACATCAAAATTTCAAGAAAATAACTAGATATACCTACCAGATTAGTAAAGCATATTTCCTCCCATAGAATTTACGATTAAACAGTAAAGCTGCATATACGTGTATATATTATGTACGAAACCACGTAATAGAGCGTTTAAAATGAAATTGGTAAATCAAATATTTCGTTAGCGAGTGATTAGTGATCCCAAAACAAGTGTTCAATCAGCGTGCGGTCAGGCGGGCGGCGGCGGCGTAGCGTAGCAGTAATCGCAGGGAAGCGAGCGTAAACGCCGCCGTCGTTCAGAACTCCGAACAAAACAATGGGAGCCTAATGACATAGTAATACAATTACAAACTACATACATGTATGTGATAAATCAAAATAAATCAGCTTCACGCTGCATCCCGCACACAGCAGGGTAGGCAGAGGGAACCTAGTGTTAAGACACTCCCTTCCCCACTTTCTGCCGAATTCTGGAGGTATTGCGTGTTGAGTGGCAGAACTCAACGCCGCGCTTTGCCTTGACACCAGAGCGAAGAAATGGAAATATAAATTTAAGTAAATATTTCATCTCCTCGAGTGGGGATCGAACCCACAACCAGTCGATTTATAGTCACACTTTGTGCCCCTGCGCCACGACTGGCCTCAATGCGGTGTGTTAAATAGAAAACTTGCTAAACCATCTATTACAAGTGAATAGAGAATTAAATATTTATAACTTCGAGAGTTGTTATGATATTATCTCTGACATAAGCATGTTTAAAGATTTTTTTTAAAATCTGCTATCTTTATATATTAATAATGTTATCTTTTATTATTAAGTATCAAATATTTTGATGATATCATTGTGCAATGTCTGACGCTCTGTAAACGAAGTATTTGTGGATTTGATCTCCACTCGAGGGCATAATAAAAATTATTATTATTTTTAACTTCATCCTGTATTCCGCACATAGAGGGAATATGAGAACCTGGAAAATAAATATCTCATTTCCCGAATGTGGAAATCGAATCCACAACTGTCGCGCTTAAAGACGCATGTTTGTGCTCCTGCGCCACGACAGCTTCATGGACGGTATAATTATGTTTAAGTCCTGCCACTCAACACGCAATGCCTCCAGAATTCGGTAGAAAGTGGGGAACGGAGTACGGTACGTACGGAGACCACAAGGTTCCCTCTGCCTACCCTGCAGTGTATACAGCGTGAAGCTGATTTTTTTTAAAATATTTTTTTTCTTTCACGGTTCTAGATTAGCCGTACTGTTAAAAACATCACTTGCTCGCATAAAGAAAATGTAAAGTAAGAAAATGAAATGGAATTTAAAAATTAATGAACTATATCTAAAGTTATTTTAATTAAAATTTATTTATAAAGATACTGAAATGAAGAAAGTTCTAGAATTTACTTTAGGAATAAAAAGTACGGTAGGTACTTTATGCAAAGTACATGAAATATATTATTAACAATAAAAATACTGACTAAACATATTACAAATGTTTGTGTAAATTTGAGTAATGTTGCAAAATATTATAAACATTTGTTACAAGTAGGTTAATATGTCTCAAGATTCATTGACCCCGACCCTTTTCAGATACACACTATATTGCATGACTTAGAGTTTAAATAAACAATAGTCTTTTTTTATTTTAATTTTCTCTTAGTTAGTTTGCTTTAAATTTTAGAATCTTATAATACCAAGTACCAAATATAGTATAGGTTGTTTATTTCTATATTAATGAAGTAAACGTCTGCGGTGATGATAATGATGACGAAGTATTAGCTCTTAACATTACTAGTATTGTACTAACATAAGAATATGAAATAACATATTAAAAATTCCGAAAGATGAAAATTTCACTGTCAATATGTACAAAAAATATATTTTTCTTATTATTTAGCTTCACCACCATTGTTTTCCAGTTTTAAACCAATTCTGGTGATATTGCGTGTTGAGTGGCGGAACTCAATGTGCGCTTTGTCTCATTACAAGAGCGAAGGAATCAAAATATTAAATATTTAATTTCCTCGAGTGGGAATCGAACCCACAACCGTCGCATTTACAATAGAACGAATGTGCCTCTGCGCCACCACTACAAAATGGTGCATATTTTTTTTTTGAATTGAACCTGCGATGTCCGGCTTAGTAGAGACAGCCATCATTATTATCCTATTAATTGTATGAGTCTAGTCTAGTCGTACAGCTTACTCTAATCCATCACGGACGGTGTCTAATACGTGTAATTGGCATTAGCCTTATTTGCTCAATGGATTTTCTTTTTACTTACAAGCTTAGCTTCGACGCTAACTTGACTTTATCTTTGTATACAGTTATAAATACTATGTACAATGTAATCTACAAAAACTGTAAATATTTAATACTTACCAATCATGATGTTATAGAATTATACTCGTTTGAATATATATTATATTCGTCGCGCAGGAGCACAAGCGTGGGACTGTAAACGCGACAGGTTGTGGATTCGATTTCTATTCGAGAATATGAAATATTTAATATTTTCATTTCTTCGCTCTAGTGTCGAGGCAAACAAAGTACGGCGTTGAGTGCTACTACTCAACATGCCGAAATTTGGCGGAAAATAGGGAACGGAGAGTATTAAAACTGTGTTCCCTCTGTCTACCCTGCTATGTGCACGATAAAGCGTGAAGCTGATTTTTTTCTTTTGAAATAATTTTCTCGAATTAACTAAGATAGACTAATAAACAATAACTTGAATAAGTGAGCGAGTGAACCTGAAAAAAAATATTCCAAAACTTAAATAAACATAACATTTTAATACTAATTTCAGTTACAACTTGTGGGATAATTATAAAAATTAGATTAGATTTCCAAAAATAAAATACTAGCTGTGATATCAAAAAGTAATTAAAAAAAAGGGTGTGTCAGTGAGCATCCACAGTTATGTGAACGTTGATAGCCGCCGTATCATCATTTAGTATAGGGCGGGTGCTGGTGACATTGACGCCTCATTAGAGGCGAATTATTATCACCAAGGGGCGAAACTGATCCTACATTCGTTAGAGATTCGATTAAGAAATCATTGTAACATTTTAAGTACTTTGCTTACGTATTTTGAATTATGATTTGTATTATTTAATAGAGACTAGTCGTGGCGCAGGGGCACAAGGTGTGACTGTAAAATCGACTGGTTGTGGGTTCAATCCCCACTCGAGGAAATAAAATATTTACTTACATTTATATTTTAATTTCTTCGCTCTGATGGAGGCAAAGTGCGGCGTTGAATTCCGCCACACAACACGCAATGCCTCCAGAACTCGGCGGAAAGTGGGCAACAGTGTGTCTTAACACTAGGTTCCCTCTGCCTACCCTGCTGTGTGCGGGATACAGCGTGAAGCTGATCTGATTATTTAATATATCTATCTGAATTAATAATTCCTTTCTACAAAAATTACAAGGTTTTACTTGTACCGTAAATTTGAAAATATCCTATATTTTATCATTCAGCAATCTGGTATATTATTATATTTAGGCCAGTCGTGGCGCAGCGGTACGAGGTGTGACTGTAAAACCGACTGGTTGTGGGTTCGATCCCCACTCGAGGAGATGAAATATTTACTTAAATTTATTTTTCCATTTCCTCGCTCTGATGTCGAGGTCAAGCGCGGCGCTGAGTTCTGCCACTCAACACGCAATGCCTCCAGAATTCGGCAGAAAGTGGGGAACGGAGTGTCTTAACACTAGGTTCCCTCTGCCTGCCCTGCTGTGTGCGGGATACAAAAAAAAACTGGTATATGTAATGGAAAGATTGGCTTGTTTAATGCTTGTTCATTATTTTTCTGTAGCTGAAAAGCTAAATATACATCTGATATTTATTTAAAATGTATATTTAGACACGTAAATAATATATTTCATATAGTGCAATCATTTACTATAAGTATTTATATATAATAATATATTAAACATATTTTGCATGCCTACAGTCGTACGGTACGCGTGTAGCATAGTGCACAATGACGGTCAAATTGCCTTCGTTTTGAAAGTCTGCCATCTCTGACGGGCGAATAACTGTCAAAAATGATAAGGATAAAATAATCGGGCTCCTGCAGTGAATGTTTAAACATTTTTATAGAATTTCGCTATCAAATATATTTTATTTTAATATGTTAGAATTAATAGACTTACACCCGCTTAAGCATGATTACAAGGTTTCTGTTAACGCGTAGGTATGTAGGTACTTAATTCCAATTAGGTACATACTATCAACTTGTAATTTAATATCTAAGATTAAATATTTGTTTTTACCATAAATTATATAGAGTAATGTATCACACATTACAATTTATAATATAGTTCTAAAATGTACCTAAATTGAGAATTATTTAGACAAGCTTTTGATATTTTTAAGAGATTATTTATGTCACTTTTCCTTAAAAATTTAAGAAAAGTACTTAATTTTATTAGAAAAGTACGTAAATGAAATGTACTTATTCCATTCCTTTTTTTTCAATTCGATTATAGATCATGTATTCTGCTATCTTTGCTGATGTTGCATATACCATGGCCAAAATAAATGATGTTCGAAGATACAACTCAGGTAACTCAAGTGTCAATACCAAAACCTGTTAATACCAAAAACATAATTAATTCAAAATTAGCTACAAGAAACTTATACAAGATTAATAAATCATTCGAATACTGTGATTAGATTCCATATAATGAATCTGATCCATTACTAAATTATCTCTAAACACAGTGCAATAAATATCGATATCTGTCTATACGTATCGATACAAAGTAAGGAGACAATATTTACTGGGCAACTCCCCTGGTCCTGCCGAACGGAAACTTATAGTTTTCTTGAGGCGCCCGCCGAATAAAATACTGCTGTTCGGCTAATAAATCAGATCGTGTCGCGGCCGCAGCCGGCGCGCAGACGCCTCTGCCTCCCGACTCCTCGTGCTCCGCAGTCCGCTACATTTTAATAACAGAAATCCTTCGCCGTAAATGGTCACTGACAGATTTTATTTGAACTCATATATTATGACCAGTTGCGCACGTGAAGTTTTTATTAATAATGAAACCGGTTTTGAGTGTATCTGTATTTTATCTTTAGGGAAATTCTCTATATCTGCTCCTGTCCCTCTCTGCTCTATGCATTTGCATCTTTTTTACTATAACCAACGTAAAATAGTACACCTGTTTATTACAAGTACATACTATATTGAAGATATTGTTTGATACAATATGATTTTTATTTAATTTAACTAGTACCACCTTAAATCAAAAAATGATTTAATTTATTAATAAGAAAATGAGGACAGTCGTGGCGCAGGGGCACAGTGTGACTGTAAAATCGACTGGTTCTGGGTTCGATCCCCACTCAAGGAAATTAATAATTTATTTAAATTTATATTTTAATTTTTTCGCTCTGGTGTCGAGGAAAGCCGTTGAGTTCCGCCACTCCAATGCCTTCTGAATTCGGCGGAAAATGGGAAACGGAGTGTTTTAACACTAAGTTCCATCAGCCTACCCTGCTGTGTTGATAATATACAAATTGCAAATGTACCTAATTTCACTTTATAATTTTGCATCTACTACACTATTAACTACTATAATTAATAGTGTAGTAGATGCAAAATTATAAAGTGAAATTTGCAATTCTTGTTAGATTTTAATATTTGCAACGTTACGCCGGGCGCCAACATGGTTTGGTTTATGGGCAGTTTTACGGTGACCGCCGTCCGCTGCCGGACCACCAATAAGAAAGACCGCGAGGGTGTCGGAGAACATACCACAGCTGTTTTTTACACGTTCTGTTATGGTTCTTACCTCGTAATATAAAAAATTCTAAAAAAAGGGAGCTGTTCTTAATATTTTTTTTGTATTATTTCATATATTTTCTAATTCTCTATATTTAATTAATTGATATAATACAAATGATTTTTAATCTAATTTTATATAAATGTATAGAACATTTTTTTTAAATTTAAACAATATGTAATATTATGCCGATTATATATTTACTTGATTTAAAAAAAATATTAAATCAGCTTCACGCTGTATGCCGCACACAGCAGGGTAGGCAGAGAAAACCTAGTATTAAGACACTCCGTTCCCCACTTTCTGCCAAATTCTGGAGGCGTGCGTGTTGAGGTCAGAACTCAACGCCGCGCTTAGCCTCGACATCAGAGCGAAGAAATGGAAATATACATTTAATTACTTGATTTTTTTGTATAATTCAATAAACTGTACTTATTAGTTGGTACTAAAGCTAATAATAATAATATTGTACCTACTTCACTTGAAATTTACAATATTATTGGCTCTGCTACATACTATTTTCTAGAAACAAAAACAGCAACAAAGAATTTTATATAACTTAAAAAAAATATTATAAAATAATGTTAGCACGCTTTTCTACAACATTTTTGTTCCGAAGTGGCCGAGCCCATTACAATAAAAATATTAAAAACCGCATAAGTAAGAGCCAGAGGTCGTCGGCAGTTCGGTGCAAATGTCGCCTCGGACACTTACATTATTCCTTACTGCCCTTGCCGGTGTCCGGGGACTCTCGTGCCGACCCTCGCTGCCATTATCTCTATACTTTAGATAGTCACGGGGACATTCTTCGATTGACAGTCGTTCCGCTAAATGACCGGCCATTTGACGAGATCCGATTAGTCATGATTGTGTTTGTGTTGTACCACAAAAATATAATCCCTTTTGGTTCGCCACTGAACCGTCTGAAGCTGAAATTGATACTTCTAAAGGATTGAGACATAACAAGCACACCGGTGCAAGCTTTAGACGGTCTTCTTCGAAATTTAATCAAATGTCTATGAAGATTGCACGATATCAATTTTAAAGATTATTTTACTTCAATGCGTTTCAATAGAGATATAATATGCACTTTGAAAGCTCCATGTTGGAGGAGGAATATTCTTAAGATGTCGGATTAACGTGTGTAACGTTATAGGAAGTTGTATAAAATACTATTTTAAATAACTTTTTGAAGATAGTTACGTTAAAATATCAATATCTGTTTATCAAACGCATATTTTTTTTATTCGATTTAACTTATGCATAAATATAATAATTGTAACGTAGCGGATTTAAACCCGCGCCTCTTGGAAATGGTCCGAGTGGTCTGACCACTAAGTTATACGTTGTAATCAACCTACGTCGAAATTCTTATGCGTACAACTTCTACGTTTTTAACATAAATTGTAACAAGCGTGCCCTTTGATCAAATATATATAATTATAAGCAACTATCGTTGAGTAGCGGAAATTTGTAATAATCTTTCTACCGAGATACTATTAAAGCTTTTAAGAACATGTATCTGTTTGAATTATATTAAATAAGATATTCAATTTAATCCTGTTTTTCTATTTTCTTCTTTTGACTCACACCATTTTAGTTAGTACCTACACACATTTAATACTATATTTATTTATTTATTCAATATGAAAATGTTGTATTTTATAAAGTATGATACAAATAAATATTTTTAACTCCATAATTACTTACATTGCAAAATGAATTGAAACGCAGTACAAACAAAGTAGAGACGGTAAATGTGCAACAAGACACTTGGGCGAACTGCTGACTCTTGTAATGTCATATCTTTCGTAACTAACTTGTTGATACAATTTGAAATTTTATTTAACTTATAGGTAAATATATAAAATAAAAATTACAAGAAAAAAAAAATATTTTTTTATCATAGGACTTCACCTAGCAATTGTAAGAGCTGGGGGGGAAGTGATATAAAAGGCATAATATTTATGAAGGCAATAAAACAAGCTTCATCTATGACAGTCGTAAAATTTTTTGTACCGTTACAATATCAATACAATATAGATATCTTTTATATTTGAGACATTTTTTAGATTTAAACAAGAGCTATAAGTTTCTGTAACAATCAGTGGAACGATTGATGCGAGTGGGGTACAGCGTTCCGGTCGGTTGTGCTTATCGGATGAGCCGGGGAAGACGTTCTGCTCCATTATACTTTTGCAATAATCCTACAATATACTTTGTCTATAACAACCAGGTATTTTATACGTAAGTTTCTGAGTGTAAAGCATTAGATATTTTTAAGCTTAAACGTTTGGATCGGGATGAAATTTCATTAAAGATCAGTAGAATGCAGTTATTGTTATATATATCCTATGCACAAAATTGTAAATGAAAGCTTAATTTTTTTTAAAGCTTCACGCTGTATCCCGCACATAGCAGGGTAGGCAGAGGGAACCTACTGTTAAGACACTCCGTTCCCCATTTTCTGCCGAATTTTGGAGGCATTGAGTGTTGAGTGGCAGACTCCAGAGCGAAGAAATGGAAATATAATTTTAAATAAATATACTTCTTTTGAAAACGTATAAAAAAATTGAACGTAGCGGGACTCGAACCCTGGAAACCGACCAGGCTTAGAATGACCTAAGTGTGGAATAACACTTTAAAAATGTTTAAAAATTAAATAAATATTTCATCTCCTCGAGTGGGAATCGAACCCACAACCAGTCGGTTTTACAGTCACACTTTGTGCCGCTGCGCCACGACTGGCCGCATATATTTTTTGTAATTTATATTTTTTTCCAAATAGTTATTAAAGCAATTAAATAATATTTTTTTGAATATGTCATTAAATTAACTTTGAATTGAATTTCTATTAACTTTATACTATACATTTGCTCTATAAGTTTCTTGAAGCGCCTTTTCTGGCACGCTTCGTTGAACCCTGATCCTATCATAACGCAATCGCATATCTTCCTTTAGTCATATATATTAATATTTGCAATCTTACTGCTCTAACATAACATTGCTAATACGGTAGCAAAAACTACCACATTGGTACAATAAGACTAAAAGCTGTAGATATTTACGTTGATAGCTTTCCAACTAAGAACTTGAGTGGATAATATGAACTTGATCAGACACCGTATTGATATTTTTTTTCAGCTTCTTTTCTTTGATTTATCCCGTAAACAGCACGGAGAAACTAATATAAAGGCACTTGGATCTTGGCTAGGCTTTTCTCCTTAATTCAAGACACTTCTTATTGAGTTGCGGAACTTAACGCCGCTTTTTTCTTATTGTCTTACCAGAGCAAGAAAATAAAACTAATTCTTATCACCAAAATGTAATCAATTTCCTCCTGGATATTAAATCCCTCTATAACCTTCTCGTTTAAAATGAGATGTGCCACTGCGCCATAATGACTGATTTATAATTATTTTTAAGCGAATTATAAACTACTCTTAACTATATACACATATATAGATATTTTGTGAGCCATTTCACATTATCCATTGTATAATTGTTATTAAATTACAATTTATTTAAATCATATTATGATAGTGCTCTTTACAAAGACTTATGCTTCATTTCATTTTACATTTCTTATGATTGTCATCTAATATTTCCTTTTATATTTTTTCACTGTCAGATATCTCTAGTATTTAGCTGGATAAATATTCTGAATCTAGTGGTACGGTACTACGTTCTTTATGTTCAGTATTTCCATATGGCTATATAGACTGAAAGTAAAGAAGCTCCTGAGAGTGAAGAAGCGGCTGGATCACGTAGTTGTGTTTTAGTATATGTGCTTTAAAATTATAATATAAAATCTTCTCGTGAGTAAAAATTGAATCAATCTGTAAATAAAATAATTATTAGTATAAAGTTTTCTATAAAACACAGAAACACACTAATTTGTCTTAAAATAAAATAAAACAAAACCCATCATATTATTTCCCCTACCTTTACCGTTAATCCCTTTAGAGAGGGAAAAACTTCAAAAGTTAGTGCGGGCGTTGGGGCCCTGAATTTTTGATCTCTATTAAATTGTTTCAAATGGTTTAACTTGTCGCGGCTCAATCAGTGCGGGGGCGCCACACGCCACCGTGCCGTTTCACGCTCACTGCCCCGAATACTGATGCTGTACTAGTCACGCCTTACACTTCGTTCCTTATTGTGCTTCAATAAATCCTATATTTCATACTTTGATAGTTCTTTTGATTGTTTTGTAAAATCAAGTCCAATTAATGTGGTTTGTGTTTGTACAGGAAGTGCAGGTACTTACTACTTCTAAACTTTTATGATATTTTAAAATTTTATGAACGATGAAAAATGAATGTCGTGGAAGTGCGATCTCTTCGTAGGATATGCAGAGTCAGCTTAGCTGATCGAATCCGCAATGAAGAGATACACAGAAAGGCAGGTACTAGTCAAGAGTCAAGTCTAGTGTCATGGTGAGAATGAAGAAGAACGTGCTCAACTGGATTGGGCACGTCGAACGAGTGAGTAATGAAAGAATGGCAAAAAATATTTATAATGGAAAAGTCAATGGTAAAAGAGACAGAAGATCTCAGTTGACCTTCAAAAACACAGTATAAAACAAGATACAGAGGAAGGTCACGTAAAAAGCATGAGGACCCCCCGGAGGGCATGTATGAAGAGGTTGATGTCAGTGGACGAGGCGAAAGAGGTTTGTAGAGACAGTAGCGTTTGGCGCTTAGTCCTCTCTGAGTACCTCGCAAGGAATAAAGCGTGAAGCTAGTAGTAGTAGTAGTAGTAAAAGTTTATGAACAGTTTTAGTACCATTTAAATTAAATAATTATGTATAAAATTTCTTATAAAACACTGTGTTGGCTTACATTACTCAACACATAATGTCTTGAATATATTGCGCTATGTGGGAAGCGGACTATCCTGCTAGAAAGAAAAAGCTGTGATACTGCTATTTTACCCGACTACTTGATTTAAAGGAGGTTAATTTGTTTATCAGTGTATGTATGTATAAAAGTATATTTGTTACTATTTCGATTATTCATTTTTATGTTAATTGTTTCGTATTTCACGCGCTGCGCGCTATTCAACGCGCTGAGCGAACAGGCAACAAAGAGGTTCTATTTTATTATTTTGAGGAATGAAACCTTACAAATCTTATATCTTTTCTTCGTTTGGGGTAGGTACCAAATACTGTTCTATAAAACAAAATACAATGATTTTTGTTGTCACAAAATACAAAATAAATAGTGTTAAAATATTATAAATACCTACAATGTACATTCTACAAAATACAGTGTTAGGTGGTTTTAATTTTTTACCTGCCCACGAAACATAGTAGGCCTAGGCAGAGAGATAGTAGTGTCAAACACAAAAACATTCCGTTTTTTATTTACCCGAATTCGAGACATTGCTTATTCAGTGGCGGAACTCATTCGTGCTTTATCTTGCCAGTTATTACGAGTACATACAGCAAAAAAAGACCGTGCAAAGATTGAGCAGGAAGGCAGACCCTGGCAAATAGCCGGGATGATCGCCAGGAAGAAGAAGAAGAAGACAGCCAGAAACCCCTCGATGCCCTATAAAGTAATAATAACTTATTTAACTTACAAGAATTAAATTATATAATTATATATTTATAGATATTACATTAAAACTACACATTTGTCCTATTAATATATATTTATAACCTTTTACTCTACGAACATAAATCTCATATAGTAACAAGCTAGGGTGGAAGAGGTGCGTTACAGCATAGCTGATTTATACACTAGCTTTATTTTATTATACAGTTTGTTTTATTATTATATGAGGGAGGCTTTTTTGTTACCTCTGTCCCCTAAAGCCTCACTTTTTATATGTTTTACAATTAAATATTTACAACCTGTGACATGTACAACTTATATAATTAGAAAGACCTACGTCACAGTTTTTATGTAATCTAAAATACAATTAATTTTAAATAATTATGGAACCCCAAAATCACCCTTTTACGTTCGTAATATAATCTCACTTTAACATTCGATTAATAAACTTCGCAACCAGCGCTCAATAAAAAATAATATTTCTCGGTGTCCCCCAATTTAAAAAAAATTGCGTGAAATTAAATTTTAAATATACTTTTATCCCTCTGGAGTCTGACAAATAGCCGAGAGCGGCGTCGCGATTTAGTCACACTGTAATTGGTTTTTTAATGCGGTACTAGCGGAGTACCTTCCGCTTTATCAAGTGAATACATTATCAAATCGTTAGGTCGCGGTCGCCTCGCCCCCACCATGAATAAGAATAAAACGCGTTGACGTTTACGAACCGGCGGCGGCAATCGCACACGAGCGCCCTGGGGATTGCAAATTAGTGTTTCGCGGTTTCTACTCACATTTAACGGTTTATAAATACAGATTATATAATTTACGGTTATTGTTATTGTGTTAAGTTTATTAGATCTTTATTAGGATTTATGAGTTCACGTCGATAAGTAGTAATGATTTGATTTAATTTTAGGTATGTCATATGTCAATAAATATTTTTTTACTTTTTTAAGTGTTGTCCACATTTAGGAAAGAAAAATATTTATTTAGAAGTCAATCCGACTTTAATACCGTACTAGCGCTCTCACCAGTAAGCCATACGTTTTCATCAAGCTACGTCACTTATGTACGCTGGTACGTCACTACGTCACTTATCTCCGTAGGCAGATTTTTACAAATTTCCACTACACTAAGATATTTGTTCAGAATGATCATTCGACCAAAGAAAATGTTACTTATTAAATGATAAAAATATTATATTTTTTAAAGTATTATTTTACACTCGGGAGAGAAAAATATTTTATATTTTGACAATTTCTGAGAATTTCGCGGGTTCAAATCCCGCTACGTTAAATTTCTTAATAAATATTTATATCGTTTTCTTAATAAGTATAAAGCCAGTTTTTATAAAATGATTAGATTATAAATTATTTAAGTTATAGTGGTAACTTTTTGTTTATGACATAAACTGTAAGCTTATGAAAATATTTTAACAAAATATTAAAATGTATCCAGGCACATTTTAGCTTTTCATTTAGCTCATTTAATTAACTACATATTTTAAGGTACTTCAAAAAGTAAGTCATTGTAACAAGTTTATATTTTTTATGGAACAATAGAGACAAGGACTGTTAAATAATCCTGATATGACACTAGTAGCGATAGAGGGTGAAGCAAAAATTGACAAGCGCAGATATTCAAAGGGCGCATTTCCACTTTTTATTTTGGGTCTGTTCGCATTCTTCATATTTTTGAACATATATAAAAAAAATCTATAAATAATAAGTCTTGCCATTAATTATAAATAAATAATAAACAAATATATAATTGATAAAATCGTTCTTTATTTAAAATTAGCGAATACTAATGATCTTTTCAAATATTAATTTTCAAAAGGATACGAGAGAAAGATGAAAAAGAAGGAACTATCTTAAAAAAGATACTTATATCTGTATAAATAACATTTATTTATTTAGTACCTACTGTCCAATTTTATTATAAGCATGCAATGAAAACACGTTCGCCTATATCGAACGAAGTCACGTTTCGAGTTACGACCGTAATCGATCCCGTGTCGTACCTGTCCAATAGTAGTACCTCTGTCTTTAGAGAAGAGCTGGTTGCATTGATATCCTCACTTTCTCAAACAATATCTCGTTATTTCGAACGCCGTCATAGCATATTGAAAGTTGTCTATTTCTAATATTCTATTTTGTTATCTAATTGTAAACGTTATAGTTGTGGATTCAATTCATCTCCGGATAATTTGTTGTGAAAAATGCTTTAGTTTTTTATAGGAAAATATATTTAGTAATTTTATGGTATTAGAGGCCGGCGCTGAGGCACAAAGTGTGATTGTAAAGGCGACTGGTTGTGGGTTCGGTCCCCACTCGAGAAAATGAAATATTTATTTAAATTTATATATCCATTTCTTCGCTCTGGTGTCGAGGTAAAGCGCGGCGTTGAGTTCCGCCACTCAGCACGCAATGCCTCCAGAATTTGGCGGAAAGTGAGGAACGGAGTGTCTTAACACTAAGTTCTCTATCGACCCTGCTGTGTGCGGGATACAGCGTGCAGCTGATTTATAATAAATAAATCAGCTTCACGCTGTATCCCGCAATGCAAACCGCAATGCAATTTCTAATTTGTCTCTAATGAAACTCTAAAGACGAACGGGGTACTTTATCATTACAAAGGTTCTTTCTTAATAAATCTTACATGTTTGGGAAGCGTAAATAAGAATCTTTCAAAATATTTTTTATCTCAGCACATTATTCCATAGTTGCTCAGTAGATATGTAAAATTAATTAAAGTGACCAATATCTGAATTGCAATTCGAGATGGGCAGTAAGAGAAGGGGAAATTACAAAATATTACACATTCTACGTTCTTCCGAAAAGTAATTAAATATGATGAATTTCATCTGTACATTTACCGATTATAAGCAGTTATACAAACCTTATATGTATATAGAAAGACAGAAAATTATGAAAAAATGCTTAGTATTCAGAATATTAAGCATTTTTTTTTCAGAATATTAAGCATACGAAATTTTTCTTATGTTATGGTAAGCCTGCCCAGTAAAAGACGATACAAGTAAAATGCGTGGCAGAACTATTATCTTTCCCATAAAGTTACCTAATAGACTTTGTATGGGGTAGAATCTGCGCTTCTGTTGGAGTTTGTCTTCGTGGTTAAGTAGCCCATTCGCGTGCAAACGAGCGTACACTTAAAAATAATAAAAACCCTTTTGTCTCTGTTAACAGTGTAAAGCGTTTTAGAGTTTTATGAAGGACTTTATGTCAAGCCGGTAATATTAGTTTTATAGCTTAAGTACATCCGGCTCAAAATGTATCTACTTTAAAGCATCATTAACTTTATTTTAATTAATTCTATTTTTATAAATCTAATTTTCTTCATTTACTTTGATTACGCTGGTCGGGTAGTACCTAAATGGCACGTTAAAATATTTTTTCTTTGTAAAATTATTATGTTATCTTACTGTAATAGAAACATTTTCAGTGTTTTTATAATTTATATGGCAATATGAAATCAAGAATATCCTGTATAAGGGAGCATTCTAGTAAGTGTAAAAAAATTATAACGTTGCCTTTTTTGCCATCATTACAGAGAGCAAAGCGAGCGGCGGTTGGCAAGAAAGGCGTAGTTTTAAACAAGTTTATTTAATAAATAGATAAATTGTTCAGACAAATAGATACAACGGGTGTTAACTAATTTTGATGGTGCATTTATTGAACTTTAATGGATTCGTCTTAACCTTATGCATTAATTACATATGACAATATTAAACATTCACCACAGTAATTGCTAAATATCATATTTTATTTAAACAAGTAAAAATAAACCTCAAATAAACCTGAACAAATAAACCTGATTGTATAAAACTAAAAAGGAAAAAAATACAATAATTTGTACAGACTAAAATCACTAAACTAGTTTTTTTACCGATAAAATATAAATCAATCATTTTTTGCAAAATAAAACGTTTTATAGTCCAGTTTCCTTCTTCAACCAATTAAATTTGCCCAACGAGCCCTGTACGAGAAAATTAAATGTGTTCACGATAAAATTCTAAGTTACTGGCCCTGTTTTTTTCTTTTAAGTGTCTTATGGGATTATATGTCTGCATGTGATGTCAAAAATATATTTTAAGGGTTCAGTACCTTAAAAGAAAAAATACCCTGATAGGATTACTTCATTGGTCGTGTTTGTCCGTTTGTCAAAACCATTTTTGTCAGGATCAGGCGGAGATATTAATTAATATAAAATATCCTGACCCTAATCTATTTTTTCATTTAATGTAAAATATCCGGATCCTAATCCAAGTTCACTTCTTTTTAAATTGTGAAATTGACTTAAAGAAGTGAACTTACAATACAAACAAAGAAAAAGTATAAGTTGTCAATTTTTATAAATTGTACTTCCCGTTGCTCTACATAATCTTGAAATTGTTATTTAACCTATGGTGGGCAAGTCCGACTCGCACAGTAACCATTTTTTTTCAATAATTTACCTTAAAATAAAAAAATCAGCTTCACGCTGTAAAAAAAAATAGAATAAATCAGCTTCACGCTGTAAATAAAAAAATAGAATAAATCAGCTTTACGCTGTAAAAAAAATTAGAATAAATCAGCTTCACGCTTTATACCGCACACAGCAGGGTAGGCAGAGGGAACCTAGTGCTAAGACACTCTGTTTCCCACTATTCGTCGAGTTCTAGAGGCATTACGTGTTGAGTGGCGGAACTCAACGCCGCGGAATTGTCCCCGGCGCGTTAATAAATTAGAATGTAACAAAATGTAGAAAATAATAATATCAGAACATATACTATACCAAATAATATTCTTTCTTTATCTATATAAATCTTATTCTTTCAAATAAATAAAATCAATATTATTCAAGTATGCGGGCAGCGTGCAAAGTCATAGCGGTGTCACTCGTGATTGCATTTCCAGCGGACGGGGAGTCTCGTGTACTCAAGTTATTAGCTGACCACCGACGTGTCAGTGTAAATACTATCTAACTAACCGTAATTTTAACAAAATTGACACAGTTTCCGATTTTATATAATAAAATTGAAGTATCATTATTTAAAGAATTAAAATGTGAGTTATATGATATATTTTATTAAAATGTGTTTTTTTTTAATTTATTATAATAGAAACATATAATCAAGAAAAACGTTCAAGCATATCCACAATACACATTCCTAAGGCAAATTCTTGCATATTGAATAACAAGAGCAAATAGCAAATAAAGACGAATTTTTGTATTTTTCTCATAAGATATTAAACGTTAAACATTGCACCCATTCCCCGCGAGAGTAAACAAGACAAATTTCTTTTTAAAAGAGACGCTCCCGTATTTTCTTTCTTCTGGGTGTGATGTGCGTCTATCTAGTTAGCACGGGGCACATGAGGAAAATGAAATATAGAGGCAATCCAAATAGATTGTTATCAACCCACGTGTTTGCCGGCGAGCGAGCGAGGCACGTTCGCGCTAACAACCGCCCTCTCCGTGGAACAGACTAGCGGTGACAGGGCGACACCCTTAAAACCTGTCTAATTTAGCAACAATGCTTGTGACAGGTGTCCAGGTGAGAAAATCTCGATCTATAAGTAGTTTATCTTTAATTTTTTTCAAATATTTTTTTTTTCAACGTGGAAACTAGTTATTTATAAATTTAAAAATAAAATAAAAGTAAATTAGCTTCACGCATACAGTAGAGTAGGCAGAGGGAACCTAGTGTTAAGACACTCCGTTCCCGACTTTCTGCCGAATTCTAGGCCGGCATTACGTGTTGAGTGGCAGAACTCAACGCCGCGCTTTGCCTCGACACCAGAGCGAAGAATTGGAAATATATTTTTTTTAGTAAATATTTCATCTCCTCGATTGGGGATCGAACCCACAACCAATCGGTTTTACAATCACACTTTGTCCCTATGCGCCACGACTGGCTTAGAAATTTAAAAATATTTAGTTAAAATTAAATTTAAATCTTTTCATGACCATAAAATTTTTAAACAATAATAAATATTGTAAATATAATATCGTGGCGACTTTACATTATAAATAACAATTACACAAATAAATGACAGTTGTCATATTGACACTGCACTAGACTTTTAACTATTGTAGATACCCAACATTTATAGATTTTATAGGTTATCTGCTAATGAACGTACATACATCAAAATGATAAAAATTTATACGAGATATTTCCGCAGTATTAATACAGTGGTCGCAGCTAAAACTATAAACGTTGGGTAATACCATGTATCATAGCGGGGCGGTCATTGATTCGATGCTATCAGATGGCCGGGTGACTTATAGCCGGTCCCCTCGCATCTCGCGCCCATTACCTCTGCCCAAAGGCCGCCGACGGCAATCGCGAATAACTATAATACATCGTTTGTATTCTTTGCCATCTCATCTGTTACTTGACTAATTGTCCGATTCTTATTAACTTCATTTTGTCTTCACTTAAATTCTAATATTGGTGTATTATTTGGTATGTTAATAAAGTTTCTCGCTGTATCTCAGAAATAGCGCGTTAGACAGTAAAATGTATTACTAAGAGATAGATAAATATTATTAAGAAACTTTCAGCGCAATTTTCGAGACATTGCGTGTTGAATGACAGAATTCAACTCCGCGGCTTATCTGTGAGGAAATGGGAACAATACAATGGTTGCGTTTTACAGTCAGACGTTGTGCTGGTACGCCACGACGACGGCTTCAGGGTAAAAAAGAAATTAAAAATAAAAATGTACATTGTAATTATTCAAAAGTATGATATAGAATAAGGTAAGTAATTAAGTTTAACGTGTTCTTAACAAAACACAAAGGAAGATAAGAGTATTACAATTAACAATTAACATAATCCTAGCGGGCGCAGTGCTGATAGCGGTAAGATGCTTAGGCAAATTAAGAGACAGCACCAAGGACGCTACGCCGCGTAGCTCGTAGGCACAGTGTAGCAGTAAAGCTTATTAATTTAAATTTCATAAATTATTTTTGTACTATATTTAATAACTATCTACTATTTCGTTTAATTAAAAAAAGCAATATAAATAAAAATATTAACTATCATGTGTAAATTATAAATTATAGTTTCTCACTTTGTAATTTTCTTTTAAACACAATACAATTTTAAAATCAAATTATACTAAACATAATTCTTCAAGTAAAAAGCATAATATCTATTATATTCAAAGTGGTTTTTTAATACTTGCCCTTTTTTTTTTTGAAAAGCCGATATTTCGTACAAATTTTGACAATATATAGATATAGTACGTCACACACGTAAATATTTCTCAGGTGTCCTCGCTACCTGTAAAATTGAAAGCCTGAGTACTTGAAGGAAGTAAAGCCGAGCGATCAGTACCAATAGCAGTGATTGGATTAAGTCTGCCGGCGCTGACGAGCCCCTAGGGGCACCCCGCAGCCCAGAGCGGTGCACTCGCACGTCCACTGTCACTGCAAATAAAAAGCTGTAATAAATGTTATTCGTTTCGAAGACGTAAAATAGTAATCGGAGTTCGTTTTTTTTTATTATAGTCGTAAATTAGTAAAATGTTTGAGTTCCCGTTCTCATTTATATACTTAAATCTATACTTATATAATAAAGCGGAAGAGATTGTTTATTTAAGCGCTAAGAACTCTAGATCTACTAGTCCGATTTATTTTTTTCATCTTTTGTATGAAAGCTACATCCTTCAGGAGTGCTATAGGCTATATAACATTACAGTGTAAGTCTTAGTTTAAATAGCGAAAAAACCATAATAATGAACGCCATCGAATTGTTTTAATCGCGTGCCATACAAAAATAGTTAAATATATGTCTGAACATCGTATCATAAAAATGTTCTACTTTATTTGTTCTAAAAAAAGTCCACGATTTCGTTAATCTACTCTTATAAATAAGTCACAAGGTATTTTATAACAAAAATAATTGAAAATAGATGATATTTCACCGTTTTTATTTGACATGAATAATGAAACTTACGAGCGAAAGTTATTCTATCCTCACGGATATTTTATAAGGTTAAGCTTCAACTTTTGTAGCATATAATTTAAACGTATTTTTGAGAAAATGTAAAATTAAAATAAATCAAAGCTCTGTCTACGACCGCAAGCTTAGGTTCGAATCTCGCAGGGAGCGCCCTTGACGCTGAGGAATTCCTCTCAAGCAACCACTTGACCACTTTTTCAGAATTATGAAAGTAAGTTGTTTATGATTGAATGTATCAATCTGTTGGCAAAGATAGCATAGTAGAAGTATTATAGGGTCAGTATTTAGAATGCGAGCGAAGCCGCGAGTGGGCTGCTGGTAGGTGCGAAAAGCCTAATAAAATTTATGAATTAAAGAATATATATTATTTTGTATATTATACTAATCTCTTGTCAGCTAAGTCTTTATCGGTCTCTATATTACGGCTATTTAAAGAAATTATTAGGTGCAATTACGGATCTTGTAGTGCGTGATTGGAATTGAAGACGGGTGGAGAGCGAGGGTCCCACGACAAATTCTTACAAATTAATACATCTATTTGGGCACCGCCTCGCGACCCGTTGCGATACGTGCAGAATACTTTATTCTTGCCTAACCAAAATTATTCTATAGTAAACATTGATAATACACTCTCTATATGAATTTGGAAAACTAGCTATAGCAACGTATAAATGACATGTAAAACAATGTTATTTAAAAATCTCATGAAGCTTTATTTGCAAAAAGTCGAAATAAAATATGTAAGTAAACAATATATTCTTATTGTTTAGTATTTTCCAGTAGAATAAATAAAAATGTAGATGCCAGTCATAGCGCAGGGGCTCAAAGTCTGACTGTAAGCACGACAGGTTGTGGATTCGATTCCTACTCGAGTAAAAGGAAACTAAGCAACATCAAATAGTTACAAAAATATAGAGGCAATTCAAATCTCAGATATAAAAAAAATCGTTTCAAAATAATTGTGAATACCTATATCTAATTTCAAATAGAACAATGAAAAAAAACTTATATAGAAATGTAAATATGATTTTGCGTTCATTTCTTACAATATATGAGAATTCTTGTTGATAATACACAGCGGGGAGTAGTATTTGTAATCTGGTCGAATAATCTGCGACATCAGCGTTGCATCGCTTGCCGCCTCGCACTCCTCGTGTCGAGAGCAATCGGGGGCGCCAATAAAAAAGGCGATCGCAGCCCCGCGCCCCGCGCCCCGCTCCCGGGCACCGACTTATTTACAGAACACCCTGCTATCGCTATTTATTTTATTGACAGTCATTTGTTTTGAGTCGTGATCACTATCTTTTTCGTGTAGATTATATTGTGCAGGTAATTCGCCTGAAAAATATTTTTAAATATAAGTAAAAATATTATTATCCTGGGCCGTCTTGGCCCAGGGGCACAAGAGTGTGGCTGTAATGCGACGGTTGTGGGTTCGATTCCCATTCGAGGAAATTAAATATTTATTAAAATTTATATTTCCATTTCTTCGCTCTGGTGACGAGGCAAAAGTGCGGCGTTGAGTTTCGCCACTCAACACGCAATACCTCCAAAATTTGGCGGAAAGTGGGAAACGGAGTGACTTAACACTAGGTTCCCTCTGTCTACCCTGCTGTGTGCAGGATACAGCGTGAAGCTGATTTTTTTTTATTATTACAAATAAGTAACATCGAATGAATTTTATGTGCTCTACTTTAAGAGGTATAAATTTTGTCTTTATATTAACACGTGGAGCGAAAACTTTAAACTACTTTTTACGAAAATTGCGCGGACTGAGAAAAATGAAATTTGGAACACTTTTAGTACATATAAATATATAAATGTAAGAGAAGTGCGGAACGCTAATATTTTACAAAAATAATACTTATAAAGTCGCATGCACGTTGACAATGCAACGCCAAAGCGTATACACGTCAATTGGTTCTCTAGTATAAATAAAAATATTATTATGAATAAGTAACATCAAAAGAACTTTACATGCTTTACTTTAAGAGGTATAAATTTCGTCAGCGTAAATTAAACTAGCGGCAGTAATGGCATTTCAGTAAATCTTGGTCAAAAATCTGGAAATTTTATTCTTACATTGCTTTTTCTCTTATTTACTTAAAACAAAATGAAATTATTAGTATTATATTCATATACAATATATGTTAGATAATAACTCGATCTATAATATTAACGGAATCAACGGGATTTAAAGAAAATCTTGGGTTGAAGAAGACTCTTGAACAAATAAATTATAAATAATAATAATTGACCCCACCATAAGCGGGATACAGCGTGGAGCTGATAAAAAAAATTTAATAATTAAAAATATTATTAAAAACTTGACACAATTTTAAGAGAGTACGTGTGTACCGAACACAGGTGAGGTAACCGGGTGAACGGGTCAATGCCGGTGTAGTGATAGCGGCGAGCGGACCCCATTCTCTACACATCATTGCATCGGGTCGCAGATTTATTTGCATGCGGGCCGCTGACCAGGATCCATTATTGCCATTACTGCTATATCTGATGAAGCGGCAAGAGTTATGGTCTCCTTGTTTTTCTAAATAGAAAATACTCAGAAAAACAATATTAGGAAATGGAAAACCGAGGGACGGGTTATGACTTCCGCTATAATTCTTTTTATTTGACTTAATGGTATTGGACGATACTATTATATTGGGCATTATTTAAAATTTTATTCTACTAATAATTCAAATATAATATTCCTTTATTATTTTACTGTTTATTGTTATCAAATATTGATAAACGATTTACCAATAAGCCTTATACAAAAACGAAATGTAATAACATAAAATAATATTTTCTAAAATATGTGATAAAAATCTTCAATATATTCAACGTCTTGTTAGACACTAGCGAGAAATTGCATGTTCATTGAGAGCATTTATCACACTCAGTGTGAAGTCGAACGGGAACTTCTTAAACTTATGTTGGAGCGGAGGAAAGTTTTCTTACTATTTATTAGTTGCATTCAGATTTATACCACGCTAGCGGCGTAGTTCAATACCGATAATGAATGGGGAGGAAACTATAAATCTATTTAGTTCCAAAACTTAAGCAATGGAGAAGAATGACGCAAGTAAAATAGTCATTGTTGGCTATTAGCTCGTTTCCTTATAGCTATTCGTATGTGTTACGTAGACGGTCTTCCCTGCCATTTGAACCTGCTTAGTAAGGTTTCCGCTTAAGCGTATTAATCTGAAATTAGGTCACTAACACCATGGTGTTAAGTAAAGGTCAGTGTACTCTCCTCTTATACTTTGTTTATGTAAACTAAAAATCTTTTAAGTTATTGTACTTAAGAAATTACTTAATTCTTAACGATTGATAAAAATGAGACAACAGAGTTGATATTAAATAAGATATAATAAATGATAGCCAGTATTGTATAAACATTAAGGAAAATCTGAAACCAAATAAAGAAGCATGGTAAATGTTTTCATGTCACAAACGACGTGATTATGCAAGTGGACCTCAATAATAGTTAAAGATATTCTTGACCGTGTGGGGACAACTTTACTGAGCGACGCTTTATTGCTTGGCTATAAACGCGTGTTTAGTGATGTGAGCCAAACGTCACAGCAAAAAGTCGATACTTTAGCCATGAAATATTGTTTAAAACAAGAAATACTAATACGTTTACTGCTTAGATTTACTACAGATATAACTAGACAGAACTAAGTTTTAATATTGTTTTGAAGCTAAGTATGTTTTGTAATAGTTTTTTGGTTTCACGGCACACATAGCAGGGTAGACAGGGGGATCTTGGGAACCTATAATAGTATTAGGATATTTTGTTTCCATTGAGAATATATATATTCATGCTATATTTCTATATTATAGCAAACATATTATACATTACCTACACCTGCTATACCTTACAAAAAGTAACTGAAATTTAAAAAAAATATCGATAAAAAATATATCTCGATACTAGTGGCACATACATTGGCATAATGTGAATGCGACAAATCAGGCCACGGGCTGCACTAGGGCGGCCCGATATCGACAGGCCGCTGATTTATAGCAAAGTACTGTTATCGCACCCAGATCTCTACACTATACATATTTTAGCGTAAAAGTAACAAAAAATACTACACGTGCATTGTGGGTTCGATTCCCAACTCGGGACATCAAAACAAAGAAGAATTTTACCATTTAACCCCCAAAGTATTTAAAA
This sequence comes from Heliconius erato x Heliconius himera, assembly GCA_013421005.1. Taxonomy (NCBI): domain Eukaryota; kingdom Metazoa; phylum Arthropoda; class Insecta; order Lepidoptera; family Nymphalidae; genus Heliconius; species Heliconius erato x Heliconius himera. The sequence goes on from JAATLQ010027392.1 coordinate 86,139, forward strand.
TAGGTTGAAGGAGATTAGAGTGTTGAAACAACAGATTATCTTAATTGGGAAATTCGTCAAAATAAACCGTATACAGTACCTATTTTTATAGTTTGTAACTTTTTTCGTTGAGTTCGAGTCATTTTGGTTTACACAACTGAATTGTATGATTTCGGCGTTGTATCGTTGGCAGAGTTAACCTAACCTAGTGTTAAGACTTCCCTACTTTCCGCCGAATATTCGAGGCATGTTGAATGGCGGAACTCAACATCGCGCTCCGCTTTGTTACAAGAGCGAAGAAATTAAAATATTTATTAATTATAATTCATTCCCCCGAGTGGGAATCGAACCCACAACCGTCGCGTTACAGTCACACGTTTTTTGACTGGCCACAACGACCTCAAATTAAACAAAATAGTTATATTTCGATAAGCTAAAACGTTATTTAGATCACTCTTTATCTAAGAATTATATTATTTTAATACTGACTAAGCATATTTGAGTTGATCTTAAATTGTTGCAATATCTCATGATATATTATTCTCATTTGGAGCCAGTCGTGGAAATGGGGAACGGAGTGTCTTAACACTAGGTTCCTTCTGCCTACCCTGCTTTGTGCGGGATACAGCGTGAAGCTGATTTGATTTAATATTATTCACAAATTATATTTACACATATTAATTATAATTTAAAAATTACTAGGGTTATTAAAATTAACTTCCCTTTGCACAGGACACGTAATATGTCGTTAATGTGCGGTGACCGTGGTAAATCTCTAGTAATCCGGTGCAGAACAAATATAGTTGAGAGCAGATAAGGTGCGTCCGGCCGCGGGGCTAATGTCCCATTTGTATGATGATGTGAAGTGGCCGCTGCCCCACTCCCTGGGGTATGGCACCTAAATATCCTTGGACCAAAGCTGCTATGTCGTTAAACGCTACCAATAGCATCTATTAACAGATTAAATTATTTTTAAGAATGTATTGTGGTGTATTTAATTTTTACAATGGAAACTATAGCATTTTAATTAAATCGTTCGATTACAATTTCATAAATAAGTTGTATGCTTAAGTATATTGAATATACGAAAATAAAAGTATTAGTCATGAAACCAACATGCCCTTTAGAAAGAAAATAACAGAATTCGGACAACAAACATGAAACTGAAATCAGAGACAGAACAAACAACGATGAAAATGTGTGGTGTTTGTGTTTTAAAAAATGAGCGGTGGCAGTTCATTTATATGGTAAACGGCGCTTAGAATGGGCGGACACGTACGTTTCAAAGATTTAACCAACGCTATTAAAGATTTTTTCTCCACGTGTTCTTCTAAAAATACCAACTAAATTCTTTTTCTTAGATAACTATTTATTTTTGGTCATCTACTAAATAAAAATAAGTTAGTAGAGAAAAAAATATTATTTTGTAATGTATATTTGTTAATGCATATTATTTTGATGAACTTTAAGTGTTGCTAGTAAATGAGTTGGCACTTTGGATGTCATTAGCGGTTATCACTTCATTCCACGTGAAAAATTTTCAACAGCCCCTGCCACCACTCACGTGCAGTTTAATGATTTATTAATTTTTAGCTCCTTCGATATGCATAATATTTATTAAGTTAGATATATAGAATAAAAAGAAAATATTATATTCCACCACTGAATGCACTATGTTTCGAAATTCGAAAAGAAAAATTTCCGATGAAAACATCTGCCTTATTATTTTCTCTGGCTCCTTATTGTTTTGTCTGTCTCCTTATCGTTCTGTCTGTCAATTGTATGCGGAATAAAGCGTGAAGAAGAATATCATTTAGAGTAGTAGGTAATGAAACTTTACAGTATCTATCTATATATTATGTAGGTATGTTATATATTATGTAAACTAAAAACTAAAAATTGTTTGACTACTATTAATAATAAACATTTCTGTAAGTAGGACTTAAACTGACTTCAAATAGAATAAGGGCCTTATCTATTTTTAAATTTAATTAGCGTTATATACGACTTCTTCTGCGTGGGAATATAAATTGATTTTTATTTCTGAACCGATTGAAATAAATGTTACTGTTACCAAAATCTTTTATTGAACCGCATTAAAATCGGTTAAGTAGTTTCTGAGATTGGTATCTGTAGTCATCTTTGACATTTTTAATATTTGTGCACAAACGCACAGACAAGCTGACAAAAATTTTAATCATCATGCTATGGGTTATTTGGAAATAAGTAAAAAAAAAATGTTATGGTGATAAATACCACCAATAATGGGTTTTCTTATATATCTTCCATGTACATTATATGTTTAAATTCTGTAGAATAAACTTTATAACACAATTTTGTTACTTAAGTAATAGTAGAGAACCCAGTGACGAGTTTCTCCATTCCTCTTCTTCTGTGCTATACAAAGCAAAGAAGAAAGAAAGTACTGCATGGAAACGAAAAAAAAAAAATCGCGTTTAACTTGAATTGGGAATTTATAAATGCCCCCAATAATAGACTTTCACATATACGAGTATCTTCCATGTATAAACTGCTGTCTGTACATCAATTTTATTTTATACATTTTAATTACAAATATTTACCTAGTAAGGAATGAATAAAAAAACTGTGTCCAGATCGGAGAAATGGAAATAATTTCAGTATTTTTCCAACGAGTGAGAATTAAACCACCCACTACAGTCCCTTCTACAGTTAGGCTCTTTTCTAATGCAAAACGGTGGGCCATTAACCTATGTTAAAAGATTTTTTGTACATATACAAATGTGAATAAATAATAAATAATATTGTAATTCGTGTCCACGTGTTATTATATTACTTGAACGAAGGACTAGGCTCTACTGGCGCAGAGTGTGCGTACACCGTTCCCCGCCACGCTGTGCGACTGCCGAGTCAGCAGCGCGCGCGATCGATACTCATCTCAGCCGCCTACTGAACAGGCTTTTGTTCTTGCATCATAGCCTTTCACCTACCACTTGTTCCATTGGTTTCATACTTCACGTCGAACATCACAAAAAAATATTTTAAAATTTACTTGTTTTAAATAAAAATGCAAAATGTCACCAAATTAATATATCTTAAAAATAAACGTAGCAATAAAAACATAACTACAGATATGGGTGATATTTAAGGAAAGATTAAATATAATAATATATCGATGATCGATTGTTAGATTATAGCAGGATAAAATTACCACGCAGATGTCGTAGGGCATATTACAATCTAACGTAGGAGAATGCTTAAGGTAGTCATTTTATGAAAATTTTAAACTTCTAATTTTAGTTATTTGAATTTGACCGTGGGCTAGTAAGTATTAAGTAGTAAGTAAGTAGTACTAGTAGTAACATACTAGCCCATTAAGTACCTACTTATTAATAATATACTATGTATTTTTTATAGCAGCTAAGTCCTATGTAGTGTTATGCGAATAAATGAGAATAATAAAAAAAAGCGGCCGGCCTGCGGCTTCACCCGCCTAAACTACTTGATATTACTTGAAGAAATTATCTGACAACTATAACGCTCTAATATGATTTTATTACTTTAATCTGTAATCTTCTACTATGATTTGTTTAGTACATTATAGTAATTTCTATAAGGATTTTTGATTGTATTGAATTAAAAAATACGACCAATGTTGATACTTAATATTTATAATAATATACTTGGAGCATTGATACATAAAGCTAATTAATTTATGAAATGTATATATTTTGTAACATTACATTTATTTACCTATATCATCTACGTGTTATTATCATTTTACAATTATATTAAATGTGTCTATGTCAGTGAATAATTTCATTTTCTCCTTCAGAAACAGGTTTAAATGTAAAATTATTGATTTGGGTAAAGATTCATAATATTCACTATAAAATAATTCTAATGATTGCATAACTCCTGTACATTTTTAAAATTTGTTAAATATTGATATTATTAGCTAAATGTAAAATTGGTAAATATGTAGTTATTACAGAGAACATGTAGAAGGGATGTTTTTAGACACTTTTATATAGATTGAAATGAATACAAATGAATGAAGGAACCGAATAATCTACTTGTTTTCGTTATATTTCTTTGAAGATCAAGTCGTTCTTTACAATTTCTACTACAACTACACTTTTGTCGTTCTAAGCTCAGGCGTAAGAGCTGTGCCCTCTGGCCTTTGGGCTCTTTCGGTGCCCATCCCTGTCATCTGGATTGGATTATATCCGGTATGCCTCTTCTTCATAAGTTTGTTGGGGGAAGCTGGGGAAGGATGAGCTCGTGCTGACGGGACTGTCAGCCCAGCCGAGTAAGTTACTAAAGTCGATCTTTAGCCGAGAATGTTACCAACGTGATTCAGGAAATGATGCATTATGCACAGCGTCGTCTATTCGATTTAAAGTTAAACTATAACTGTTCAAACAGTTAAAAAATGCCGTTATTAAGTTAAATTTCACTTAATATACAATTATATTAATCGAAAATGACGTTTTACTAAATACATATTGTACAGTTAATAATATAGATTTATTATAAGTATAAGTATAGATATAGATTGCTATACCTTCCTACAACCTAATGCCTTCAGTTCATTAAAATGACGATTACTTTTTTTTAATGAACCGATTGTGGTGAAAGCTATAAATGTTTTGCTGGGTTAAAACAAAGCAAATGGTGAAAGTTTTAAGCAAATCTGTTCATTACTTTCGGGGATACGCGGGATCATACTTAAATACCTACAGACGTACAAAAAATAAAAAAAAAATGCTTTCTTTTATTCTTTTTAAGTGTCCCTCTATCTATTTCAGTCAAAAATACTAAATGTACAGACAAAATATTTTTACTGTTGGAACTTTGTCAAGAGAATATACAGAGTGTTTTTGTCATCACTATTTCAAATAAAACCACAGTTTTAACTACTCTATAAAAGCCTAATACAATTAAAACAAAAGAGATTTTGCCAAAAAAAGAGACTTTTTCAAACAAAATACATTTAAAAAAATATCGTTGTAAAATAAAATTCCATTTGTTAAGAATGACGCACGCAAGCTACAACATCGCACACGCCTCATTCAAGCAATCGAGTCGTAGGTATTGGTGTTGAAGTTCAAAGTTATTTAGGTTTATTAAAAAAATAGGCAATTGCGTAAAATAGAACGATAGATATCCTTGTCTCGTTCTGGTATGTTTTTTGCAAATGAAGAAGTGATAGAACGTCAACGTTCAGTAGTATTTTTGCGGTAGTTGGTGTTTACGTTATTGGTATCTATACGTAACTGCGTCACACGCAAAACAGTATGGCTAAAAATTGTGAAATGAAAAAAAAATAACGTATAAACTGTTGATGAATCTTAATTTTTTTTGGTATGGGTTTAAAATATTTAGACGCCAGTCGTAGCGCAGCGGCACGAAGTGTGACTGTACGACCGACTGGTTGTGGGTTCGATCCCCGCTCGAAGAGATGAAATATTTACTTAAATTTATATTTCCATTTCTTAACTCTGGTGTCGAGGCTAAGCGCAGCGTTGAGTTCTGCCACTCAATACGCAATGCCTCTAGAATTCGGCAGAAAGTGGGGAACGGAGTGTCTTAACACTAGGTTCCCTCTGCCTACCCTGCTGTGTGCGGGATACAGCGTGAAGCTGATTTAAAATATTTCACCCTATATGCTGCCCCGTAAAAGGAGCGCAGACGCTTCCACTCTGTATAGTAAGAACTGCATTCAATTCGGGTAAACCGTTTTTTAGATTAGATTAAAAACGCACACACAAAAACAGTTATAAAAACCATTGTTTTGAGTTCTAACTTCTATATCATTATTAAACGTCCCGAATAACAATTTTTCTTATATATCTTCCATGTATCAATACTGATCAGTTATAATTTTACTATATGTATGTACCATATGTGTACTTATAGATTTAATTATCATCTACTCAGATAACAGGCTAGGCTAGCAATGGGACCAGTTGTAGCGCAGAGGCAAAAAAGGTGACTGTAAAATCCACTGCTTGTGGGTTTGATCCCCTTGACTTAAGGAAATGCGCGGGTGCGCGGCGGATCAACACTCAATGCCTCCAGAATTCGGCAGAATTTGGGGAACGGTATTAACAGAAAGTTCACCCTGCCTACCCTGCTATCTACGGGATACAGCGTGAAGCTGATTTTTTTTCAGATAATCGTAAAGATGACTTTTTTAAATATGTAAGTATAATTTAATACAATTTTAATTAATCATACTAGATTGAATATTGCTAGACAAAGTGTAGTATAGTTTAATTGTAGTTTTATCAATCAATAGCAATCTTCCATAATTACAAACTGGAATTTATTTATTTATAAAATTGTATACATATACTAAAATTAACAATATCATGTAAAGAACACACGGAATAAAGAGTGTTCAAATAAAACTTAAATGATATTCAAAATTATAACAATTTAAATGCTTACCACATGAATTCAATATAAAGTCTAATAATTAATTAATAATTTCAATAGCAAGTTTTACTTTCTATCAAAGAACATTTTACTCTGCTTTCTATTAAACGAAACACTAATATCTAATAGGGAAGCGCCATCTATGTCAAAGATAATTTATGAAGTAAACTTGTCCAGAATTTAACAGTTTTTTTTATTTTTTCTAGTATTTACAGAATTTTTTTTTTTAATACTTCAAATTCAAGGCAACAGTAATTATGATTTATAATATGTAATCAATTATGTTAAGCTTTTGAGGCATTTTAATTTACGATCGTCGCCAAATAACATAGATTAAAAATAAAAACTTGTGCCTAAGTCTCAAATCACAAATGTCAAAATACTGTGATGGATTTGATTGTTTGTTTGTGGAAAACTCGTTAGAAAGTATTAAAATGTCATTAATAATAGAAGTATAAGTTAATTCTCAACAATAGCAATACTTTTCTTTATAATTTTAATATTTTTTAAGTCGCTTATTAAATATCTGTATTTTATACTTGTTAGCCTTGAAGTACATGTCATTTAAATGAGTGTTGTTTATTTAA
>JAATLQ010027392.1:93215-105830 GCA_013421005.1 Heliconius erato x Heliconius himera
CAATAATAATATTTTTCTAGGACTCTCATTGTGAATGGCTCATTAAGGCTGCAAATAAGAGTCAATACATAACATTAAGTTTTCTTCGTATGGGTACAGAATGTTCTTATGACTATGTTTTTGTGTATGATGGTGATTCCTTTGATTCTCCTTTATTGGGAAGTTTTAGTGGTAAAACTGAACCACAGAATGTTACTGCTTCAAGTGGATATGTGAGTAAAAGACTTAATATTATATTTCTCTACCATTGGGCATTGCAAATCAATAAAATTATTAAAATATAATTATTCTTTTAGATGTTAATATTACTCTATAGTGACACCAATTATGTGTTAGATGGATTCAGAGCATCATATGCAATTCACAATTGTCCAAATAATTGCACTGGTCGAGGTTTGTGTATGTCAAATAAGTGTTTTTGTGTGGGGACTTGGGGAGGACCGGATTGTAGTGTTGAGCTTTGCCCCAATGGCTGCTCTGGCAATGGACAGTGCAAAGGAGATAGGTGTTTATGTAAAAAAGGGTAAGTGTAGATTACTTAATATATTTACTTTGTTTTTTAATAACTTTAAATATATCAAACTTATGAGGCCATTTGGTGCATTGGCATTTCATGTAAACGGTTGTGAATTTGATTCCTACTCAGAAGATTAGTTATTTTCATTTCCACCAATGATGACCAATCTCGACCAATGTCTAAAAAGGCATTGAGTTCAATCACTGAATGAAAAATGTCTTTAAAATTGAGTGTTTTTGAACAGACTGTCTTAAAAATAGTTTCCCTATGCCTATGCCTACGCCCTATGCTGCTATGCTAAAACTACAAAATGAATCATTCACATTTTTTCATGTGTAAAAAATTACATTCAATGAAAAATATTTTAGATATTCTGGTGAATCATGTTCTTTAAAAAGTACTGACAAAGAGGGCAACAGCTGGCACTGGCTCTCTCACACAGAAAGTGGTATGACAAAGAGGGCAGCTCACTCTGCAGTCTACGTTAACCAGACTGACTCCCTCTATATATTTGGAGGATATGATCTGAATAGAGTATTAGGATTATTAGAAATTTATAGGTAAGATCTGAAATCATTTCTTTATTATTTAAAATTTTATAAAAATAAAAGATGATTAAATATGTTATTTAAAATTTGAATTTGTTATATAAATTTTCTAACCCAACTGTTGTCTGGAAGAAATTGCTGATTAGCGATAAGACTGCCGTTTATGTGTCAATTATACTATTTTTTCACAATTTTTTTATTTTCCTTATTTAAATATTAAATTGTGAAAATAAAGTGGTAATAAATAAAAAATAAGTTCTTTGAGAATTTCAATATATTTTAGTCTTCCTTTGATATTGGACTCTATTTGAGCTAAAAGAATTTTATGAACCTGTTTATCTCAAAATATCAAAAAAAATTATAATACTTAATACTCTTAGATTATTATATACTTATAAGATTATAATAATTACAAAAGAACAATAATAAGGTCGCGTAATTACCATCGTTTACATATTTCCTTGTGTCGATATTGTCCTGCAGATTTTCTACTAGTCAGTGGTATGACGAAAACGGAAAAGTATTACGTCGTTATCCTACAAATGAAGAGATTGATAAGTCATTATTAACATTATTTACCAAGGTGAGTGTGTACTATATACATAATATACATATAAAAGGTTGATATGTAATTTATAAATAGATTAACCGACTTACAAAAGGCTACATAATTTGTTTTATTTTATCAAAAAGTAGCTTAAGCTATTAAAAATCATTTACCTTACATACAAGCTCATATACAAATAGATTTGAAGTTATCCATTAATTTTTTTCAATATTATTATTAACCATAATATATCTTAACATTTTGAGATTATAAATATGTAAATAAAGAGTCAAGGGCAGTGTATAGTTTTATTTTAATGAAATAATTATGTATCACGTGACGAGCTCCGCTCCGACGTACTGTTGTCCGGTTCTGTGGCATGTCCTGATATGTACTCTTATGTTCCGTGACTTCATTAGATAGGAGAATATTTTTAAAATATACGATTATTGTCACATAAGCTTACGGTGAGGTCATAATCGCTCAGCGGCACAGCGTCTGACTAAACGGGACCGTTGTGGGTTGCATGCTCACTCTGAGAATGAATTATTATTTTTTTTTTCCTCCCTCTGGCCAAAAAGAGCGCTAGTGTTGAGTTCCGCCGCTTACCACGCAATATCTCGAAAATTGGGCAGTATAACTATAGTGGATTGTCAATTTTTACATTAAATAATTTAAGTGCAAAAATATGTAACATTAATAACTTCTTTAAATATTTATTTCACAGGGCAATATAGACGGTAGCTGGCAAATAGGGAATCGGAGTTCTCTATTCAATTTGCTTTTGACATCATTTTCGCATCATGACAAGACTACGCTACCGCTCATGTACTCGCCGACCGCCGCGCCTTACTCTGAAAGTTACTTGCAATTTACCGACCGACCGGAATTCCTCAGTTCGAATCTCAAACCTAATAATGACACAAAGCCCGAACCTAGATACGGCCATTTTGCGTGTGGTTTTAAAAATGGTTTTATGTTATACGGTGGGAAGCTATCTGATGGAAGCTTGTCTTCTGAGCTGTGGTACTATGATGCGTTGGCTAACACTTGGACGTTGAGAGCTCCTAACTCCACTTTTGTGCCGCCTGGCTTGACTCGACATACATTGACTGCGGTTAAGGATGAGCTATATTTATTTGGTGGCAGCACAGTTGAAGGTGAATTTTCTTCTAGGTAAGTTTTCTTTTTATTTTTTGCATCCAAAAACTATAATCTAACTCTCTCATCTTTATATGATCTAATTTAATGGTTGTCGTGAAGACTATACATATTTTTTTACTTAAATTATTATTATAATTGATCGCCGTGTTCACCAATGTATATGAGCATTAGTGAGCGAAACGCATCAATATGATTTGCAAAAACAAAATAAAGAAATTTGGACCTATATTAACTGGTTCATTCAAATGTTTTACTCTATAACTAAAATAAGATAATTAATTATCAAAGTATAAATATAAAAAGTATTACTCAGTATAAAACAATTTACTACAATTTTGGATTCGGCTCTGGAATTCGTACAATCATTACAATTTTTAGTCTATACAAAATAAAAGTGGGCGAAGTGAACACGGAGTCCTGGGAGAGGGTCCAAGTGCGGGGCGGCAAGGAGCTGGACGTGCGGGTGGTGGCGCACACCGCCGTGTACCACGCGCACTCTAACTCCATACTCATTTATGGCGGCGTTGTGGCCAGCGTCGCTAGGTTTGTATATACTAGAACTAGACAAATAATATGTGTCCGTCTTAAATTCTGTTTTCAAAGAGTACCTATGCATTTAATAAATAAAATAGTTTCCATCTTTTCTTCAGACATCTTTCTAATAAAACAGTACATAAATTTTATTCAGTGTGTAATGTGGTACAAGCTAGTGATAGAATCTAGTATCATTCCGTTCGACACGTTCGCCCAAGTTTGGTAATGTTGCATATTGGTTATGCGGTATTGCAATACCGCGTTTTTCTTAAAAAAAATCCACATATACACATATTTTATAAAATAATTATATCTCTAATGACATTTGTATAAACAAAGGCGTCAAATTCCGCGTAAATTTAACTTCACCGCGAGCAAAATCATATTTCCAAGGGGGAGATATTGCGGGGATATAATATGTTTTCATAATAATATTTTTTTTATAATTAGGTTCTCGAAGCTGTCAGACCGGATGTTCGCCTTTGACCTAGACTACAAGCACTGGAGCGAGATCCACTATCCTCGTGCTCATTTACGCGACACGTACGTTCCGCGCGAGCGAGCCTTCCACACCGCTACTGTTATTGGTAGTTATTTGTTTACTTAAATATTTTATGTAAAAAGGTTAAATTTCGTTATTGGATCGATGGTTAGATAATATGGAAATAACTTATTTAGCAAACGCATAAAAATTTTAACGTAGCGGGACTCGAACCCGCGCCTCCTGGAAACCCACCCGGCGCTCTGATCACTAAGCTATACGTTCGTTTTCTAAATATGTATATTTCTTTCCTAAGTGTGAATTAACACTATAAAAATGTTAAAAATATGGAAATAATTTGAGTTGTAAGAGATTACTTAAATTAAAGAATATTTTTTTTATGTTACTGTGATCAGTAGTATGAGACTTTGCCCTATGAAGATTTTATTAAGGCATTTCCTTTTTTTTTCAACACGAAAATATTGCAACAAAACTATTAAAACTATGTGAGAATTCTATTCAAAATGATTACAATTCCGAAGATAATATTTTTGTTTCAAGTATATAATAAAATAAACAGCAGTAGGATCCTCTTTGCTACATCTTTACCAGTTTGATGCAATTTGTTCCGGATATGAATAAGCGAAGTCACCGTCTAATTAACCTTGCCAATGGAAAAGAGTTAAAAGTCATTGCCGTGATACGTTTTATTATCACATATATACAAAGTTATTTGTTTGGTAATATCTTCACATTATAGGGGCACTGACAATGTTATTATGTTTGTTAACAATCTGGTTTTGCTTGTTATTATAGGTAATTTACATAATTTATACAAAAAAATACTCGAGACGTACCTACAGTCTGAGTCTACGGAGAAATTACGTTTGGTTTTTTGTTCTTATTGTTATCACCTTGAAATTTTAATTAAAATGCGAATATCATTATTTATTAAATTATTTTTTCATAGCAACAACACGATCTATTGTGGAATAGTCAGGCCAAATAGTAACTATAAAATTTTAAGTTAAAACTTGTTATATAAAATTTACAAGTGTTTAAATCGATATAATATTTTGTGGGTTTTTAATATTTTTAAAGTGTTATTACTTAGGAAAAAAAATACTTATTTAGAAAACGTATAAAAATTTTAATGTAGTGGGACTCGAACCCGCGCCTCCTGGAAACCGACCAGGCACTGACCACTAAGCCATACGTTCTCATCAAATTTTTATACGCTTGTTACAACTTATTTATGTTTGTTATCATCTCTGTAGGGAGATTTTTACAAATTTCCGCTACCCAAAGATAATTACTAAGAATTATCGTTTGTCGTTTTTATTTATTGACCGAAATAAAACAAACACTAATGGTAAAGGAAGCTTACCAAAATACAACAGTGAACCTGCAATTAAGTCGATTAAGTCGTTTCTTAGATAAGTGTTTATAATCGTACAGACAAATAGACAAAAAAAAATTATTGTTTTTGGTTCTATTACTTTATTAAATGCCACCAATAACATTTCTTATATATCTTCCACGTACAGACACCGATTCGTTACGATTTTATTATAAATATAGATTAATTAATTTATATAGTGGTTTTTTTCTAGCAATTAAATATTCATTTTACAGATGTCATTATATTTACTTTATCATTTCCAGGTAACTATCTAGTGGTATTTGGCGGGTATTCTCACAGGCATAACAGAGAAGAGATTTGCTACGATGGACAAATGTATTTATATCATCTTGGCTGCCATTCGTGGATACCATTGGATGTTCTTGGGAAAACACGAAAATATTATCCCAAGAAACAAGGAGTGTTTGCACACGCGGCTGCCTTGAAACCGCCCTCAACTCTCCTCATCGCTGGAGGCTACCACGGCAATGTCAATGGTAAGATGATAAATTGGACCATTTTCTAAATTTTATTTAACGAAAAAAAAAATTTTTTTTTATTTAACGAACCACACGAGTTAAATTATTTTCATTTCCCCGCTCTAGTAGAAAGACAAAGTGCTGCTCAAAACGCAGTGACTCGAAAAGTGGGCAAATCTTCAGTGTCTTACTTAACACTAGGCCCTGCTTACCTACGTTTGTGCGGAATATACACAACGTGAAACTAAAAAATATATACAATACGGAAAAATATTTTTAGGAAACGTATAAAAAAATTAATGTAGCGAGACTTGAACCCGCGCTTCTTGGAAACCATCCAAGACTGCTAACTTGCCTATAGTTAGGCACAGCTCATTTGCATATTTACATTGTCGTTTAAGTACTGTTCTAGATATTTTGCTATTGTTGTTTTGAATGCCTATTTTGGATATATTCAGTATTGTCTGATGTTTTGAAAATAGTGACGAATTTTGGCTTAGTTAATTTTATTATATTTTTAATTAGTGACCCGCTCCCGGCTTCGCCCGCTTGAACTAAATGATTATTAATTTACTAATCTGCATTACTTTATTTTTAATAATATTATCATTTTAAAAACAAAATCTATACCTGTATTGAAGAGTAAAGTATCAGTCAACAGTTATTTATAGCAGTTGGTTGAGCTACATTTAAATTGGTATAACTTATTTATTTATTACTCATTCAATTAAAACAAACACGAAATGTTAAGGGAAATTTTGAAGTGAAATATTATAGCAAATAATTGGTTAAGACGTTTCTGAGATAGTGTAAACAAACGCAAAGACAAACAGATAATTTATTGTCAATGTATGTAAATAAATGTTTTTGATTCTATTATGTTAAATATTTTAAAATGTTTCCTTATACGTCTTTCATATACAGACACTGATCCGTTACTATTTTGTTATAGGCTTAAAGGTTTTTTCCTTTTTTTAAGTTAATAATTTGACGACATTCCATGAATTCATTGACATAACATCTTTGTCATATTTAAGTGCTTAAAATAAAATAAAAATGTTATTATATATTTTTAAAGATAAAACTGAATGATAATCAAAGAAAACAATATAATAATAATTAACTCAACATCGTTGCTCCAAGGTCATTGTTTACTTTATAAGGCGCGGTATTCTGCAAATTGTATGTGCAAATAAATTAACATATACAAGCACATAGTATAAAGTTACATGTTTAATACAATTGTGCAATCACACAACAAGATTATTATGTAATAGGTATTCTTTTACTGTTATAAACTTCGAGCGACATTTATAAAAGGATTTATTTCATTTCTCATTAAAATGCTTCGTTAAAAATGGTCAAACGCTAAAAATGGTTTCCCAGAAGACGTGAAAGATTTAGTTTTGCTTAATATAGAACAATTAATATGAAAAACATGTTCGTAGGTCTTCTCAACACATAATAATTCGAATTTGAGCGGATAGTGAAGGACGCAGTGTCTTGACACTGCGTTTTCTCCGCCACCCCTGCTGTTATGCAGGATATAGCGTGAAGCTTAAAATAAATATATTTTGTCGATCTTAAGGCATCTGAAAATTATTATAATAATCTATATGTATACAATGTAAAGAGAAAATCTTGGGATGGTGTAATTATAGAGTCAAAACTTTTCCTTTTCATACATTATATTATATTATTAAAGTACACAGAAAGTGTTGCCTCATTTGCAACGCTCATTAAAATTAATTGTTTCTTTACAAACTATTTGTTTATTTTTTTCTTTACCTTAAATTACAATATTCTACTAAATTAATAAAACAGTACAGACGTTTACGTTTCTATTTTTGATTAAATGATATTGTATTATATAATAACATAAACGTACAATGAAATAATCTAAAATTATATCGTAATTTAATACTATATTTGCGTGATTGTAATAAACTAACTAACTAGCTTTACGCTTTATCCCTAGCGGGGTAGTCAGAGAGAACGTTAGCGCCAAACGCTACGGTCTCTACATACCTCTTTCGTCGTACGTGACCTTCCTCCAGTATCTTTGATACTGTATTTTCGAAGGTCAACCGAGGTCTCCCTTATTCTAGCAACGACTAGATAGTGGTCTGTTTCCAGATCAGAACCCCTAAACACTCGTGTGTCCCCATGACTTGGCTTCGAATATGCTGCTCCACTAGGAATAAATCACCACATATTATTAATTTTTCATTCCCTCTAACGGTACCAAGAAGGTCCCTGACACTCCCAAAACTCCTCGAGTTCGTCTGATGGAGCTGAGGATACTGTTATTAACCCGAGCCCAAAGCAGTCTCGGGTTCATCACCTTGTATTCAACCGCTGCACTAACCAATCGAGAGGACAATAACACACCTACACCTTGACAGCCCCGCTCGCTCTCTGGTACGCCAATCCAGAAAACGACCCGACTGCCCGGTAAATCAGTCGTGTCATTGCCCTTTCACTTGGTCTCACAAAAGTCACACAAACGATATCCAAATCTCTATCATCCATCACAACTAATAATTCATTCATCTTCTCTTCCACCTCTCCTCTAGTAGCTATTTGTAGCTCCGTCTTCCACCTCCAGCCGTTCCGAACATGGCGTGTTGAGCGGTCCCCAACGCCGCATTCGTCGCCACTTGACACACCAGCGGGGACGCACTGGTGCGCGTCGCCATGGGGTTTCCCCAGTGGGGTACCCTATCAGTGCGCTCTCTCTAGGTGCACGTGGCGGATGGAACGCTGCAGCTCTCATGAAGGCTAGTAGGGGTCGCTGCGAGCAAGCCTTCCATCTTGGACCCCCTATAATAAAACTAGAAAGCGATAATATTTTGTAAATAATATATATATTATATATAGATAGATAGATATAAATAAATTAAAAGAATTTAATAAATAGTTAAATAAACTCATATTTTATTTTAAAGTATCAAATATTTATTGAATTTAATGAATGCTAATATATAAAAATTATACGATCAACATGAAATGAAGTAGACGAAGTTCTAATGATGTAATAACAAAACGCAACTTATAATATAATAGCTTACTTTTTCTATAAATATGACAAGGACATTTTTTAACCCAACTAAATAAATAAAGGCCATACATTAAATGTTAAATGGAAATGAGATAAAAACTTGTTAGAATCAAATATATTTTTATAAATATTTGCGAAAGAGGTGCGGCTTGTAACTAAAAAATCACATGACTGCAACATTATTTAAAAATTAATACTTACAGCATACTATGTAACGTTTTTTATTTCACCATTTTAACTAGAATGGTTTATATGACTTTTAAGTCGATTCATGAATCATGAATCCTGATGCATTCGTTATAGAAATATGTAAGTATATAGAATTTTAAACAAACACTGTTGACCTTGAGGTCACTTAGGAGCTGTTATCTTGTTCGATAATTTACATACGGCTTTCCTTACAATAAAAAAACATCAAGTATGTCCTCGTTTTGTAAACACTATACAAGTTTATATAAATACGCGGTATCCTGTGTTTTGTTTATAAATATAGGTGTTCTAAAAATAAAAGAAACATCTAAGAAAAACAACTAAGTTTTCCATTATTGGAATTTGAGAAATGGCTTATATAAGATTCCAAAAATAATAGAAAATAAAGTGGCGGGAACCTAACACAACAAAAGGAGGCAATTTGAAGAATAATATATTTGCATATTTTAATAACAACCTTCCCTCGAGGCATCGAGACATGTTAACGAAATACTTGGCACCTTATCATAAGGAAAGCCGTGTAACGGGACAATTCGAGGGCAAAGAAGAAAATACGATTCCAAAAACAGTTAACGTAAATTAGAGATTACAAAGAATGCTCTCGCTAAGTT
Source organism: Heliconius erato x Heliconius himera (assembly GCA_013421005.1). Lineage (NCBI taxonomy): Eukaryota > Metazoa > Arthropoda > Insecta > Lepidoptera > Nymphalidae > Heliconius > Heliconius erato x Heliconius himera. The sequence continues at coordinate 102,770 of JAATLQ010027392.1, forward strand.
TAAATTGACTACTTTTATATTTATATTAATTTTGTCTTTTAGGAGATCTCTTGGCGTACGTTGTACCTAGTTGGCATGCTGGTATAACGAGCAAGGATCCGGAATCTGCGTGCCCAAGACATCGCACGCAACCAGAGTGTCTCGCTGATCCTGAATGCGGATGGTGCTCTGCGGATGATGTACGTTACCACTTATACTTATACTTATATGTCTTAAAGTAAAGCAATTCATAAATTTATTCTAATTAAAAAAAAGTAGTTTTTTATTAATGTTGTATATTTTTTCTGGTACGCTGATAGCTTGAATTATGCATTAATTAAAATATTAATTATTTTTTAAACTGTTCTTTAAAGATATGCTATGGAAGAACAATTGGATCCAATTGCACTACAAACTTACAATCGATAAGATGTGGCGGAATTTGTCCAGCTCTAGGAGATTGCCATTCGTGTCTCATCCACGGACCCCCGTTAGACAAAAATAGCTCCCGTACACCGCTGACCTCCGTTAGTACTAAAATGGGTCTATATCAGTGTAGTTGGTGCGTGCAAAATGCACGATGTCACCACAAAGATGGTAGGTTTGTTAATGTACTTTGTATAACTATTGTTAATTTCATAGTACCATTTTTTTATATACGATGCTTTCAGATAATTACGGCGTATGTGGGGAAGATACGCCATCCGAGAATCCGGGCTGGTGGGGTACTACAGGTACTGAAGTGACCAGCCCTGACCAATGCAAAATATTGGACAAGCGGCCGGGGCTCACGTTCCTCCGGTACCAGCAGCCGGCGGACTGGAACCACCCGGATGCCGTGTCCGTTATCAACGCCACTACCGTGGACTGGGGCACTGGCGGGGGCAGTAACCACATCTTCAGCGGCGCCAGCGAGGCCCGTCTGCGTGGCTGGTTGCATATACCGCAGTATTGGAATGGCACGGGCGAGGCCCTGCACATGTGCGCTGGTTACTCCAACCTGTCGTTGTCTTTGGGAGACGGGGTGGAGCCCGTTGCCAACCTTACGGCGCAGCCCTCGGCATGTGTCCCCGTGGAGTGGCCCGCGCTGCTCCCCGGCCGCCTCAGCGTTGACATGCACGCCAACGACTCCCTACACACTGGCCTGTATCCTTCTCATCATCACGCCAAAATGGAGCTGCTTCATAATAAATCTCAAGAGAGTGCTAAGGTAAAAGAATCATAAATATTTTTATTACAAATGTCTATCATTTTATATTCTAGAATCCAGGGTGGAAGGCTCGTCCGCAGCGACCCTGCAATTTTTAGAGCTGCAACGTTCCATCCGGTACGTGCAACTTGCGAGAGCTCATTGACACGCACCAGTGCGTCCTCGCTGGTGTGTCTGACGAATGTGGTGGTGACGAATGCGGCGGCGTGAAGTAGAGAACGGAGCTGAAAATAGCTATGTGGAATGTAATAGGAGGGACGAAAGAGAATTATTAGATGTGATGTTTGTGTGATTAAGACCAAGACGTCCAACCCGAGGTTACTTTGGGTGCGTGAATGTTAACTGAGAATCCAATAGTGAACGTGCATTTAAATCGGTTAGGCCGTTTCTGAGATTTGTGTGAACAAACGCATAAACAAAGAAAAAAATATCATTGTTTTGGGTTCCATTACATTAATTAAGGCCCGCCATAATATTTTTTCTTACATATTTCCCATGTGCAGACACCGATCAGTTACGATTTTATGTATAAAGTGGCGGCCTTCTTGCGGCTTCGCCCGCATACCACCTATAACTATTTCATATTGCTTTCTGCCATAAGATTGACAATATAATTTATACATTTAATCAATTATTTTTGATAATTTTGATAAGGTGCAAGCGTTATATGATTTTAAATTTACATGTTCTCGAAAAGTATGCGTCCAATTTACATGCTATCAACACTAAAGCTTATCTTAATAAAATTTTCTTGATGATGAAATAACTTTCGCTCGTAAGTTTCAATTTCTTTGTCAAATAAAAAACGTTGAAATATCACCTTGCAATTTTTAATTATTTTTTGTTACAAAATGTCTTATTGTGACTTATTTATAAGAGATAGATACAGTGTGTATAATTAAACCATAATGTTATATAGCCTATATATAGGCATAGCATTCCTAAAGTAATTTTCATATAAAACAAACAAAAAGTAAATCGGACCAGTAGTTCCAGAGATCTTAGCGTTTAAATAAAAAAAGAAACAAACTCTTCTGCTTTATTATACTAGTATAGGTAGGTTATTTTTTATTAAATAAAAAAAATAGTTTCCCAAATTTGAATATTTATCAGATACAAAGGTACATACATATAACCGCGTCTGTATCATGTTATTATTATTCTTGTAATTTATTTTGGTAGATTACTTGTATAGATTTGTAATGAACGTATAAAGGTGAGACTGCATGGTCAGCTTGTTAAATAATCGTACATATTTTTGTTATTCTAGGTATTTACATTTGAATTTTTGGAACCATACTCGAACGGGCAGTGTTCCAACTACGACAACTGCCTGCTGTGCCTGTCGGACGCGGCGTGCGGCTGGTGCGAGCTGACGGGGCGCTGCGAGGAGCGCGGCGCGGCCGAGAGCACCGCCTGCGCCGCCGCCGGCGACTGGCGCTACCTCACGCTGCAGCCCGCCGCCTGCCCCAACTGCAGCAACCACATCTCGTGCGAGCGCTGCCTGGCCGCCGCGCACTGCGAGTGGTGGGCCGACGAGGCCCGCTGCGCGCGGCGCGGGCGCGCGGCCGGCGCCGTCACGGACGCGCACGCCTGCCCCGCGCCCTGCCGCCGCCGCGCCGACTGCGCCGCTTGCCTGGACCAGCGCGGCCGCTGCGTGTGGTGCGAGGCCACGCGCCAGTGCTTCAGCTTCAGCGTCTACACCAGCGAGTACCAGTTCGGCCTGTGCCGCGAGTGGCTGGACCGAGCCTCGCCCGCCGCGCCCGCCGCTCAGTGCAAGGCTTGCGCCGCACACACGCACTGCTCCGCCTGCCTGCGCTCCATGGGCTGCGGCTGGTGCCACTCGCAGGAGAACCCCATCCACGGCGTGTG
>JAATLQ010027392.1:110197-122537 GCA_013421005.1 Heliconius erato x Heliconius himera
TGTTTGTACAGAAGGCTCTATCGACTCCCCTCTAGAATATTCGACGCGAACTACTTGTGCTGCTGTTTATTCCAATGTGCATCAAAGTAATAACACCAACGATACATTTTCATGGCACTACACACGATGTCCACCAGAAAATGAGTGTGAAAATAATCACCATCAATGTAAAGCTGATTCTGAGGTAATTTCCGTTTATATTGAAATTTAAATGTAATGTAAATAATTTTCCTGATTTAGTATTTTGCTTAAAAGTAGTGTATATATCTATAACAACGTTTTTTAATAAACCACGCTGGTGAGTTAGTGGACGTTAATAACCGCGACATTAGTCGTCATTTTACATGAATGTGGTAATTATACACGTAAACGTAATGATGGCTTGCATGCCGACTAGAGTGAATGATTTTTTTCCATTTCCTCACTCTGGTAACAAGACAAAACAGGACATTGGATTTCCCCACAACACGCTGTCTCGATAATTGAATGGTGCATGGGAAACGGAGTGTCTTGTCACTAGGCTAAGAAACTTGACGAACCTGATGTTAGGAAAATCTTAAGACACTTCGTTTCCCATAATAGAGGCCCTTCTACCCTGCGATATACGGAAAACAAAATAAAATGTGTAAATGAATGTAATCGCCAGGTATGCCGCGACCTGCCGGAGGGCTATTCGTGCGAGTGCGGCGCGGGGCACAAGCGCGCGGGCGGCGCGGGCGGCGCGTGCGCGGCCGTGTGCTCGCAGGGCTGCGTGCGCGGCGCCTGCGTGCAGCCCGACCGCTGCCGCTGCGACTTCGGCTACGTCGGCGCCAACTGCACCATCCAGTGCCAGTGCAACGGACACTCGCACTGCGAGGGGCCCGACAAGCTCGACGTCTGCACCGAGTGCCACAACAACACCATGGTGGGTACTTCACACATTACTAACTCGTCGAATCGAGAATCATATCTAATATTATTCTTTGTTACTTTTTTATACATAAGACTTATTGGTTAGTAAAATATATTTCAATACACTGATAAACTACTAAAAAATAAATATACTGATTTATTTAGTTGATTAAACTATTTTTTATTTTATATCTGCTTATTTTTATATATTCCAATTCTTATATTAAAAGAGATTGGTCATCAGAATTAAAATATACATACATTTTCTGTTACAGGGTAGTCAGTGTGAAAAATGTAAACCTAATTTCGTAGGCGACCCGACTGACAACGGCCAGTGTATCCCCTGTTCGGTGTACTGCCACGGACATACCACTGTGTGCACAAACGATGTGGATGTTTCTCTTATTCGCGACATTAGTACTACGGACCTCGAAGAGTATTACCGAGATGGTGCGGCCAAAGCCAGATGTGTGAGATGTGCTAATAATACTGACGGGCCACGTTGTGAACGGTGCATAGAGGGATACTTTAGAGGTTCTGAGGATTTCCGCGACCCCTGCCGACCGTAAGTGTCTTTCTTTTATTTATTAATAAGGAAAAATGTAAAATTGTAATAAAAGAAAAATTTATCACTATACTTTTTATTAACTATTGTTACAACAAATTATTAAGTCAGTCAATTATCATAGTATACTGTATAAACAATTTAAGCTACACAAGTCAATATAACAAAGCCGCTCTCTCCCTACAGATGTGAATGCCACGGCCACGGCGATACTTGCGACCCGGTAACAGGCGAGAAGTGCAACTGCGGGAACAACACGGAGTCGGACGCCTCCTGCCAGACCGCCTCCTCGGCGAAGAACACCGCGCAGGAGTGCTGGCGATACCAGTGCGTTAAATGCCGGGACTTGTATATGGGCGACCCGCGTAATGGACACCAGTGCTACAAGACAATCAATATTGAGAACAAACTGTGTTTTGATGGCAAGTCTATTGGTTAGTATTGGTTAAAGATACTTTTTAACCGAATACTTTTCTGTAAGAAAAGGAGGAATTCGACTTTTTTTTAAGTGTTTGTTACCTCAGAACTGGGTCAACCGATTTTCAAAATTCATTTCTTATTTGAAAGCTGCTGCTTCCCGTGTGGTCCTATTCTAATTTGGTCCATTTCTGACAATGGCATCCATGAAAAAAGTTACAAGTCTTAAATCTGCATTAAATATGAGTATGTGCGCGACTAATGGACGAATAACTCAATATCCCGCCAACCAACCGATTACGATTTTTATTGGAAAGGACATTTTTTTATTGAATACACTTCAAGAGTAGTTTGATCAAAATCTTTTTAGGTTCTGATTATGGGATCCGGTTAAAATTGAAGAAGTCGGTTTTTTTTTGCTAAAACCGCAAAAAAAAGCCGTGACGTAGAGGCACAAACTGTGACTAAACGCGACTGGTTATGTGTTCGATCGACCCTCGGGAAAATTAAATATTTATTTAAAATTATATTTCCATTTCTTCGTTCTGGTCTCGAGGCAAAGCGCGGCGTAGAGTTCCGCCACTCAACATGGCGGAGGCATTGCGACTCCAAAATTCGGCGGGATGTGGGGAACGAAGAGTCTTAAAACTAGGTTCCCTCTGCGTATCCTTCTGTGTGCGGGATACAGAGTAACGCTGATTTAATTTTATATTATTGTAATTTTGTTGCTATAAAAGCATCTTCGAAATAAGAGTCGGTGCTTTTAGTGGAATTATACACCGGCGTGTTATCTCTTAACACGTTGGAAAAATAAAAATAATTTAAATATAAGGCCAGTCGTGCCGCAGGAGCACTAAGTGTGACTGTGAACGCGACAAGTTGCGGCCTCGATATAAGCATGATGCTAAAGCTTGTGCAATTTTGATTATGTTACTAGATCGTTACAGTTACTGCGTAATTACTGTAATCTGATAATCATTCATTCAGCAAATAAATAATGAAAGTTTATATTACGGACTATTTATAGTCTAACACTAAATGTTAAATGCAAAAAACATTATATTGCAGATGTTTAATTTCTTCACTTTATCCCACACACAACAGGGTGAACAGGGAAAACCTAGTTTTTTTCCAAGAATGAGAAACTAACTCAAACTATTGTGTTTACAGTTAGGCACTGTTCACTGCGCCACCTCCACATAAATTCTGTAAATGCATTTCAATTTGATATCTTACACATATTTTACAGCACGATATACTTTTAATTATCATAAAATATTTATTTTAACAATATAATTTATATATTTATTGGTTTCAGATGAATGCAAGATCAAGCCACGACCATTGTACCCAGGACAGACAGTGTTTGTCGCCGTAAACCCGCGATATATGAACGTTGATATCCGAGTGATAGTGGACGTGACACAAGGTGCAGTGGACCTGTACATGAGTCCAAACGACAGTTCCTTCGTAGTCTCCGTGAATTCAAGTACAGGGGCCCACGCTGTAGAACTAGACCCGACGTATTACAAACATGAATCATATCGAAAAATGCCGTCCTTCGACGATCACGTGCCAGAAAAACCGGAGAAAATAACCTGGTACTACGACAAGGTCGAATACGCGCTCGCCGATTTCACTGCTAAGGATTTGGCGACCTATGTCACAGTCGATAAGAGGAACGTCCTCTTACGTGTGAAAAATCTTCGCAACCGACTCGTAATGACTTTGCCACAAAATGTACACGACTTGACTCACACCAAGTTCTTTATAATAGTACGTGCGAGACACACGGACGATGGATTGGCAAGCTTTGGCATTACGTTCTTCCGTCAAGATCAGCTCCATATAGATTTGTTTGTGTTCTTTTCGGTGTTTTTCTCGTGCTTCTTCCTATTTTTGGCGGCGTGCGTTGTGGCGTGGAAGGCGAAACAGGCAGCCGATGTACGCAGAGCGCGGAGGAGACATGTTGTGGAGGTAAGAGCTGATGATGATGTATATTTTTGATACTGTTTAAAGGTATTGTTTATCTTATTGATTAGCAACAGGGAGAGCATCAATAGAACAGGAACACGCAGCTAACATGTAGCTAACATTTTTAAAATGTTATTCCAGGAAAGAAAAATACTTATTTAAAAATGTATTAATTAAAATACTTATTTAAAAACTAATACCACTGTATTACTTTACTATAGTTCAGAAATTAATTAGTCACAAAATTTAGGACACAATGTCACATTAGTCACACTATGACCTGGTCTGATGATGAGACCTGGTCGGTATCCAGGAGGCGCGGGTTCAAGTCCCGCTACGTTCAAATTTTTATACGTTTTCTAAAATAAATATTTCTTTCTTAAGTGTGGAATAACACTTTAAAAACGTTAAAAATATGTGACATTTTATGTTTCCCGAGGCCGGTTGTGGCGCAGCGGCACGAGGTGTGACTGCAAAACCGACTGGTTGCTGGTTCGATCCCCACTCGAGGAGATGAAATATTTACTTAAATTTATATTTCCATTTCTTCGCTCTGGTGTCTAGGTTAAGCGCGGCGTTGAGTTCTGCCACTCAACACGCAATGCCTCCAGAATTCGGTAGAAACTGGGGAACGGAGTGTCTAAACACTAGGTTCCCTCTGCCTACCCTGCTGTGTGCGGGATACAGCGTGAAGCTAATTTAATTTAATTTTTTTTACATTTTATGTTCATGGAGGATGAAGTAATGTATGTGTATGTTGTGTTTGTCAGATGCTGCACATGGCGAAGCGGCCATTCGCGGCGGTGCGCGTGGTGCTGGGCGCGGGCGGCGGCGCGTGGGCCCGCAAGCGCCGCGCCGAGCTGCGCCCCGTCGCCATCGAGCCCACCGCCGACGGCCGCGCCGCCGTCACCTCGCTGCTCGTCAGGTACGCGCCTATCTTTAAAATTGGGTGGAAAATGAGAATGTCTTAATGCTACTTAATACTAGTATACTCTCTGTCTACCCTGAGGCAGAATATAAAAAATATGGTACATAAAAAAAATAACAAATTTTGCATCAATTATAATATAGAACATCTCACCCCACAGGCTCCCAGGCGGGGCGCGCGCCCCCGTGCGCATGGCGCTGGCGTCGGCGCTGGTGCTGGTGTCGCGCGCGCCGCCGCCCCGCGCGCGAGCCCGGCCGCGCCCGCACGCGCGCCCGCGCCCGCGCCGCGCCCTCTCCTAGCCCGCGAGCGCGCGCGTGCCGCCCTGCCACTACACGCACGCGCACCACACGCCCTACCACTACACGCACACGCACTACGACTACCGCTGACCGTACACCGCTTAGGGGTCATCAGTAAATTACGTCAAACTAATTTTATGGTTGTCCCCTCCCTGTGCTTGTCACGGCGTTGTATTAAGAATGTGATGTCACATATTTATCAATTGTACACTCTTTTACATTAAACAACGGTTTCATATTTATGTTTAAGTGTGTCTCAAAATTTTACATACACAATGCCATATTTGTCACGCAATGTCACACTTCATCGACAACCTCCCGCCTCTTAACGTGTGACGTAAATAATGGGTGACCCCTTACCGACCGCAACAAAGAAACTGACAAACATTGACGCTATAAATACAGCTATGATATGAACAATGAATACAGTATCGAATCGAAATATTGCATGAATGAAATGCCATATACACGACTAGTACAAGTACAGCAATTTGATTTTATTCCAGTTTTATCTATTTTTTTTATCAATGAATATAAATCAGATAAACAACAAAATTCTCATAATGAATATAATAATGATTTTTACTATTATTATAAAATATATGTAACAGATTGGAATAGATGTACTCGAAGGCTTTAAGGCAGAGGCAGCTCACGAGACCTGAGGGGTGAAGGGAGTTAAGGGTTAAGATGTATATTTATTAGTTAATAAGGAAATATATATGTATATTAGACAAACTAATAGTTCTGAATGTGGATCTGTATTGTAATGCTTGTTAGCATTGGTTTTTTTTATTATTTTTGTTACATAACATATAGCACAATGTATGTTGAATATGTCAGTCCTAAGAGTAATTGTAGAGATAAGACGATGTTTAATAGTTATTTTATGAGGTGGTAAGATTTATTATTGTAGATAATGTTTCGTTATCGTGAAAAGTTTTTATTTGTATTTTATAAATATTATGTAGGTAAGTGTGTTACAGTGGTTATATTTATGTTCAAAGAACTATTTTTAAAATAATGTTTTAACTATGCCATATCGATTCGATGAGCCAAAGGTATCAAAATTAGCGTGAATTGAGCGCGGGTTGTGAATAGCCAGTAGGCGCTGAAGCTGTTGTGTTGTTTATTTCGAAATTTTATTATGCCATGTTAAAATATATATCTAGTTATGCTATAGCTTGTTGTTTCTTAGTGAACATAGCTACTGACTGTCCCTACGAATAATTTACGTAGCACTAATCTATTGCAAATTGGCTAAATTGTATGTTGTTTAATTTTTTTTAGTGTTGAGCATATAATAATATAAAAGTTCTGCTAAATATTGAATCTCAATAAATTTATATTTAATGTAACTTCTGACATAATATTCATTACATTAAGTAGATTATGAAACTTATATTTATATTATTAAATTTGTAAATTATTTTATGTAGAAATCACTGCTCGAAACTATGAATATTGTGTTACCAGAAACGTTTGCACTGTCATTGATAATGATCCTGCTCAAAATTGTAGTAATATATAAATTTGGCATTTTTACTATTTACATAATAAAACATAATACATCCATCTGAAGTTATCTGTGATTAACAAAAAGAATTAGATTCATGGTATATTTACTTATATAAGAAATCTATATTATTCTAGTAAATTTATAATTTACTGCGCTGATTTTTAACTTTATCTTTCGTATATCATTTATTTACTAAACATGCTCAAGAATCATGGGTTGGGCAACCGTTTTATTCGTGTTTTAAATAAATCATTGGAGATGTAGTGTAAATAGAAAAAAATATATTAAAACATGCTATCTTTGTCTTATATTTACATATTTAGATAAAATATATATTAAACGAACTAGTTGGCGTTCTATTTGTAATGAATGTTTAAACTCAACATAGATATTCAATTGCTCATCAGTAATCAGCAGTATTCTGTCACTGAATATTCTAGTAGGCGATTTGTATGTAGATGATGTTGTAGTATAAACTTTAAGGAAAAATTTTACTATTAGATGTAATTATATAAGAGGAGTACTGATAATATTATAAATACTTTATAGAAAATGTGATTAAATAATTGTACCCCCCACGGTATGTATTCGAGTCCATTAAAACATTCCAATTGTAAATCTTTGTATATATTTGTGAAATAAACAAAACTGTACCGCTATTTGTAATGTTCGATTGGTGTCATAATGGTATATTACGGTTTATGGTATATTATATTTTATAATTTAGGAAATAATGAAAAAAATACAAAAGTATCTTTTGTGTTTACAAGACACATTATTTATCGCACATTAAATAACTGTTAACAAAAATGATTTTTTATAATATTAGATGTAAGGAAAAGTACAATACACCAACATTCTAAAGTCACATTAAAGAGAATAAAAAATCTTTCTTCTGTCACATATAACTCATAACTCAACAACTTGAAAGGTAATTTTCAACAAATGTATATTAATACTATTTTCTTTATATTATCGTGCGATATTTATCTATGTGTAAATTAATGTGTATTTGAAAAGTGTCTCTACTATATCTATGTAGGTCGCGACAGCGGAACAACAGACGATAGTGGTATTTATCATGTGTAAGAGCTTTAAAAAAATATTACTGTAGGTAAAATTGATTGCTCATAATTTCATTTAAATTGTATACACTATTGCATTTAATTAATCTGATCATATAATTGGTGTATTTTATATTAAAAATAAAATATTTTGCATCTTGTTTTCTCTCCTGGTAGTCTATGACAAAGTTGAATTGTATAAATGTAAGAGAAATATATCTATAATACTGCAATGATCACTGTTTACTGATGTTTTTTACGACACAATATATAAACTACATTATAGCAAATGGAAAAATTACTATTAAATTATTTTCTTTATAATTAGACCCCTTCGAATATCGATATTTTTAAAATATTTTAAATAAATAAATAGTATACTATACTTTATTAGATAAAATTTTTTCTCTGCAAAAAAATATATTTGAGCCAAATTTTTACTTGATATATTTAAGAAATTAATAAATATCCTTATTGCTCAAGTCATGTGTGGTGTGTGGTGTTACACTTTGTATACTTTTATTGTTGTCTGCATTCTTGTAAAGACCATCCAGGGGCACAAATTATCCTCAATTCAAGGTGCCATGTTAATTTCAATTCTATAACTAACAACTAGACAAAGTGTTATTGCAGTATCTTTCATTTTTAACTTTACACCAATTTGAAAACTTTTGATAACATACAAGTATTATGTAATACTAATTATATTACCATATAGATCTGGTTTAACATCAGTTTATTAGATAAATATTATAAAATATTTTAAATATCATTACCATAACATTAAAACATGACAATTCTCAGACATAAAATATAGTCTTGACAGTCGGATAAATAGGATCTAAAGCAGTATTAATTATGTATATGTAAGCAATATGTATTTTTGTTTAATGTAACTGTAAATGTTTATAAATAAAATATACTGTTGGTTATAATTTATTTTATTTCTTACATAATATGTGAGACATTATTTAGGAATAATAACAAATGTTTGCTTTAGTGAGTTGATTCTACTGATCTTTCTGTGTTAAGAGGTGTGTTTTTAATTTTTGAAGTAATTCCTTTTTGACTGAATCGGGCACAAGTGCTCGTGCTCTCGGAGTGACTCTTGTTAATAACACATCAAATGGAATATTATTGCCTTCACTTTCTTTAACAACTTCTCTGCACAACATTCTGACTTGATCTCTCCAACCGCATTCAATTAGACGTTTCCTCAATAGTTCCTTAAATCTGGTATAAAATAAAACAAATGTTATTAATATATGATAAACAAGTTATGGTGTAGAGGCAGCTAGAGTGTGTTTGATTTCCACTCAATATAATGAAATGTTTAATATTTTAATTTCTTGCTCTGACAGCAAGGAAAAAAAACTGAACAGTTCTGCTATTCAACATAATGCCTTAAAAATTCAGTGAAAAGATGGGAACCAAAGTGTCATAATGGAAATGGAGGGTCTTAATATTAGGTTCCAAGTTTCGTTTTGCTAAAAAATATATAATATGAGAATATTTCTATCTATCTACAAAAATTTTATATAATAATCTAAGCTCAAACCCAAAACAATTGCTTTTACAATAAGATGCATCACGATGCATTGCATCAAGATGGCCTCATTTTATAATTTTCTTTTGCCAAAAACAACTAATGTTATTATATGCATAAATAAAAACTATGAATGCACAAATTTTTCTTAATTTCTACTGATAGATTTTAGTTCTTCATTAGACGCTCCAGATCTTTAAACTTCCATATATCAATAGATTATGCTTTTTACACTAAACAACTACACAACAAATACTTTTCCTTATTGCAAAATTTTTAATAAGTCAATGGAAATAGTCAACACACTAAGCAACTTAGGATTGTAGACTTGTCCGTTTCCAAATGAAGTCTTTAAAGACCACTCTCACACTTACATTCTTAAGATGTTGATAGTATCTGTTATCGATAATATTCTATATTAAATTAATAGAGCGTGTAGGCAATATTAGGACGAACTGTCTAGCTTCATAAATATTACCACTGCATCGTTTGTTTACGAAAGTTTTGGGGAGTAATACAAAAGTAATACAAAATATAATAAATTATAAATATGCTATTGTAAATTATTCTGTTTATACCTTTCCCGGTCTCCACTGAGAATGAGTCTTTGATGAGCTATAGTATTATTGACTGTCATGTTATTTTTTATATATTTGTTTGTTTTAAACATTAAATAGATATTCTGCTATTGTTGCACTTAGTAATCTTGGATGTAATTCATTATGTAGGTAATTATTACTTTATTTATATTTACGGACGTATTAAATATCATCAAACAAAACGGACAGAGCTTGACAATTTGACAAACGTCAATTCCAATTGTGAATTGCCATAATAGTTACTAAATACTAGTTTAGTAGTTAGGTTAATAGGTTTGACAATTATTTGGCTGTTAAATATTCCATTCCTATGTTTTGAATATAAAATAAATATGTAATCTATAAATGTTATAATTTTAAAAAATACAGAAAATTAAAAACAAAACGAAATTGAGTGTTGCACTTGCAAGAGCTTTTCATTGAAGTTTCTTTATAGTTTTTTTTTATTTGAAAGAGAATATGATTACTTGAAATAGAAGGTCATTAGATGTAGATGCAAAAAGAATACTAATTTTAAAGAAGAATCTTTTTGATAAGATTCACGAGGAATGAGACCTCCTTTCTCGGGGTAACGTCGACTAGTGCCGAAATAAACTTGTATCTTCAGTTAAGCCATCGCTCGGGAAAGTTTCCTCATGGGGTGAAAGAAAATTGGTTCAATTTAATTCCAAGACACAAGTTTGCGGATTAAGCACAAAAAATACCCCATTAGTCGTATCGCCAATCTTCTAAAACGCCCCCCTTACAACCGCGCCCAGTATCAGCACATTGGGCCTTAGCGTTACGAGTAACTGCCAGTATCGCGATCATCTGGAAAGCAATGCCAAGTTGGCCTCAAAAAAACCTGAAAGAAAAGGGGTCATCAACAGAGCAACACGGTACTTCACGCCAAAACACAGATTGGTCCTGTATAGGGCCCAGATTGTAGTAGTTTGAATCGTTGGGGACCCAATGATCTGTGTCTCGCTGTGCATTCTCTACCGCATTTATTGTGGATTGTTCTGGAGAACTGTTTGACTTGTTACATGTAGCCAAATATTCTAACCGCACAGACACAAACTCAAGTGCCATCCAAACCATCTGGATACGTGGCACTCCACTACTGTGCGATTTCGTAAGAATTTTCTTTCACGCGCCACACATCTGTGGAATGCCTTACTTGCGGCAGTGTTTCCATGTCGATACGACCTGGGTACCTTCAAAAAGCGAGTCTATTATTTACTTTAAAGGCCGGGAACGCACCTGTAGTTCCTCTGGTGTTATATAGGGTCGTGGGTGGCGGTAATCACTTATCATCAGGTGACCCGTGCGCTCATTTACCTTTTTTTCCATAAACAAAATAAAATAAAGAAGTACCATTTAACATTTATGAAGCAATTTTAATGTCATAGGACGATACCACTAGTGAAGGATTTGTATCTAGGGGTCGCAGTATCGGACTATTCAAGCAAAATCGGTATCCCGGTTTTTTCTATATTTTTAAGTTTTCCAAAATTTGTTATTTTTCAAACCTCTACTTATCTATAGAGTTAATATAGGTTAGTAATTTAAACATATAAGGTAACATAAAAGTTACCTCTATGCAATCTGACCTTAAAGAGACAGCAAAGTTAATTTGCTTAATTAAACTAACGGCTACCGGTTTAGTCTTAGTTCGGGGGACATGTCGGAAATCACGTCGGTAAGACTGCTGAGCCGTATGAACATGTTTATGGGGATTTTGGTCATGGTCTTCACAACACAGAGAGAGAGAAAATATTCTAAGAACTAGCTCAGCATGTCTTCTTGTCATAGACTTTAACGTCACTCTGAAAAATAAAGTAGCCAAGAAACGCAGGCCTCAGATCAAGTGGTGATTGTTGAATGGACGATGCAATCTGAATATCTTTGTGGCAGAGGTGAAAAGTCAAAATGTTTCGACTAACACTGAGAGTGCTCAGGATGTATGGAATCGACCTCACTCGGCAGGTAGGCAAGTTCTTAACGTTTCTAAGTGAGGACACGTCATCGATACGGGACGGGAGATATGATGGTGAAATGACAAATTGCAAGAGGTGATTCGTGAAAAGACTGCATTAAAGAAAAATATCAATAATCCAACTCTCCTGAAGACAGACTTGAGTACATAGTAGCGAAACGTAACAGTAAAAGAGCTGTGGCCAGAGCTCGCAGCGAGGGTTTATCACCACTTTATGATAAACTTGAAACTATGGAAAGGTAGAAACCCATATACAAACTGGCAAGTCCCGGGATAAAGCGACGCAAGATATAGCAAAATATGTTTGTCTTAGAGACTTTCAGGGCAAGCTGAAGCCTCCTGCCCCTGTAAAGGAGAGATGGAGATTATGATGTCTAAGCCCGGATAAGCGCTGCCTGGGCCAAATGGCGGGACATTACAAGAGCATCATCCGACCAGTTCTTTTATACGGTAGCGAAGGCTGGCCAGCAATATCTCGGCACACTCTAGAGCTTGTGACAGAAATGAATATATATGCTGAGATGGATGTGCGGCGTAACGTGATCTGACCCTATACGCAA